>CAUYRH010082316.1:0-10957 GCA_963574655.1 Perodicticus potto
ATGATGTGGCCTCAGATAATTTTTAAGTGAAATATTTTATATTCAGTTCTATATTACTCTTTTCTCCCTACCTTGGCCCTGGAATAACCAGCTTTTTGTATATCATGAGTATCAAGAGAGTATTTATTCAAACAGATGTTAGGTGCTTCACACTAACAGATATGAAAAATATTAAACAGGTGAGCTGACATTATGTTTTGATATTTCTAGAGAAGCAAACACACACTCCTTCAGTGATTCCCATTCCAGTGTCTTTTTTTTTTTTTTTAATTTTTATTGTTTTTATTAAATCACAGTGTTGCAGGAAGACAAGGCCCAACGGAGAGAAAGAGCACCCAAATACCACGTTTATAAGAGGAAGGGCTTTATTCACCAGCTGGGAGCTTATGGCATGGAAGAATTCCAAATGGCCGCGCTCCCTGTCTAGCTTGATCTTCTCTTTTTTATAGACAATCAAGAAGTTCCACCCCACAGGTACCCTTCTCATTGGCCAGTTTGAATTAAGCGGGAGATGCTAGTCCAGCCCCCGCAGAACTACAGGATTTCACAGAACTTGGAAATTTCTAAGTTCCAGGAAGTTACAAATTCCTAAGGGCTGAGTCACCATGGAGAGGACCCTGCAAGTGTATCCTTGTGCTCTCCTTGACAAAACCTGTTCTCCCAGACCTCACCCTTCTTGGGTATCCTCTCTCAACAGCTGCATACATTAGTGCAATCAAGGGGTACCACGTGCTGGTTTCATATACAATCTGAAATGTTTTCATCTACCTGTTTAACATAGCCTTCGTGGCATTTTCTTTTTTTTTTTTCCCAGTGGTAAGACAGAATTTATTTACAGGAAAGAATACAGAAAACACTAAAGCTCCTGGTAGAGAGAGAGAACTCAAGTGGGGAGAGAAAAGCTCTCTCCGTTTCTCTCCTGGTCTTTCCCCGTCTCCCCCTTTAGGCTTTTAGTCTCAGGGTATATATAGGTGTATGGGTTCCTTGGCCAGGAAACGAATGAACACAGTCCCTTCCGTGTTTTACACATTGTTAAGTACACGTATACAAAATTTTAATCCTGGCAACAATCTTAAGAAAAGACTTATTTCTGTTTTGCAAAAAGTAAAAGTGAACTGGGGCCCAGAGAAGTAATCCATCTAAAACCATGCATGAGTGACTGAGCAAAAAGCCAGAGTTCATGGCCCACCCACTATTCCACAATGCCAGACACCCAGGCTACTCAGATGCCATGAAATGAACTCAAGAAAATAAACCACTCCTAAAGGGTTGTAAAATTTTCAGTTTTCTGGAAGCCCTTTATGACAGTAACCTAAATGGTTTAAAAGGCATTAAAAAGGGGAGAAATTACAGGACAATACATACACTATTATGTGAAATACTGGAAAAGATCACCTATAAAACAAAACTCTTTTTATATATACATTTATATGTATGCTAATACCCAGACAGATCTGTGTGATTATCCACAGACTTGCTAGTTTTCACCTTTAGGGAAGATTAAGGTGGAAGCAGAGGACTGGTCAAGGGGTGTTTAGAAATCAAACACAGTGTTTGAGTTTAAGGCTACATTCCAATTCAAGTACAATTTGTCTGTTTTAAAAAGCAGAAAAATAAAGCAAGCACTTACTGCATTCATAGATCTGTTCCAGCTTATCCACAGAAGAAAGGGAGAAAAATTTATAACCGGACTTACTACCAACAGCTAGGGACCTGCAAAAAAGCCAAATTCAGAAGTAAGAGCTGATACACGTTGACAGTGATAATGCACAAACTAGCTCCCATGTTACCAGTTACTATCCATGCCTACCAAAAATTAGCACAGAAAATAGAATTTCACATAGTTTGTACCAGGTGCGTAACACAAGAAGATGTTACAAGGTCAATAAGATACAGACAATATTATTTAAAACCTACCCAACTTTCTTCTAGTGACGAAAGTTAATAAATAATGTATGTACACTTGAAATCTGCTAACATAATAGATCTTAAGTGTTCTCAGCATAAAAAAAAAGTAACTATGAGGTGACTGACAGATTAGTTTGACCGTGGTAATCCCTTCACAATATATGTCAAAACATCATGTGACATACCTTAAATGTATATAATTTTGTCAATTATATTCCAATAAAGCTGGGAATATTTAAAAAACAAAAAACTCTATAAAACCTTAAAGTCTGAGATACAAATGAAAGGAATTAGTCCTAAATTACTGGTTCCCTCAAAACAAAACTATGGCATTTCAGGTGATGTGATATACAAGCACAGTATGTATGAGAGCTGGAAAGCTAAATAAGCCTGTATTTTACATTTTAAACAATGATATTTACAATCTAGGCAGGTGAACATCAGTAAGCCTTATCTACAATGGCTCCATCACTTACATTGTGCTATGGCTGAGAAATAGGGTGGTAATGAAATGGACCAAAAAGCTAACTTAGAATCTGGAATCAGAAGACCACATTGTTGGCTTTTAAGGAAAAAGCAAATGATCTGTCCTGAGAACTCATGTTTAAGATTCTGTATTAATCACCCAACACCACTGCTTCTGCTAAGAAGACTAAAGAACTCAAGAGCTCACAGCCCTTCTAGCACAGGGGATCTGTGACACTAAATCTTGATCAGAGAAAATAACCTCTTGCCAGAATGCAACTGACTAAGGGAGGCAGAAAGTCCAGTTTTTCAGAAAAGGATGAAAGAATGAAGCAGGAAGCAGTAGGACAAGGGAGGAGGCAGATACTAGAATCATTTTTGTTTTTAACATCTGGGAGAACATGAAAACAAGTAGATAAACCAGAAGACTGGAAAATAATGAAGATAGACATTTCATACTTCTGAGTATTGGTACCCTAAGATTAGAGCTATTTTAATGATCAGGCTATCTATTAAAAGCTTGATTTTCCCAACTATTTTCACACATATGTGAAAGAAATATTCCAAGAAGGGAGTTGCTATAGTCACTATTAATATTTGAAATTGCATTGGTTCATCTTAGGAGCATAAAAGAATAGAAAAAAAACTCTACCATCTATTTTTTCTTTGCAAAAATTACTTCACTATATTCAATTATATCAATTATTATATCAATGAATTAAGTATTATTACCTGTAAATATGGTGAAAATAAAAGAACCAATAAAAAACATAAGAATATCCAGAAGTCTAAAAATAAAACAAAATCTCGTAAACCAAAACTCTTAAGAAACCGACAGGAAAATATTGAAAAATTAAAGATTGCTATTTTTTAAGCACCAACCTCTTCCATCCACCATTTTTGATTAAAAAGCAAATCATCCTTACATTGTATGCTTTTCTATGTTCTTTATCTTTCTCTCTCTCTTTTTTCTTTTTTGAGGTAGAGTCTCATTTTGCTGCCCTCGGTAGAATGCCGCGGCATCACAGCTCATAGCAACCTCAAATTCTTGGGCTCAAGTGATTCTCTTGCCTCAGCCTCCTAAGCAGCTGGGACTACAGATGCCTGCCACATACCCAGCTATTTTTAGAGATGGAGTCTTACTCTTGCTCAGGCTGGTCTCAAACCTGTGAGCTCAGGCAATCCACCTGCATGGACATCCCAGAGTGCTAGGATTACAGGCGTGAGCCACCATGCCCACCCTCTTTCCTATGTTCTTAAACAAGGGGATGGCAGATTCTTCTAAGTTGAGGGTTTCATGTACACCACAGCAAATGGCCATATCGGAGTGTTGCTGTAAAAATATTTTTGTTTTTATTTTGCTGCCAGTTGTTAATCTTCCTGGTGTCCATTCTTCCATTTCCTAACTTCTTAACTTGGAAACCAAATCACAAGCTTATTAGCATTATGTATAAAATAAGCTTTGAAAGGCCTCTTCCCTGGGCATAGTTAAGGAGCCTCAGGACCTGATCTTAAGTTTTGAGACCTCAGGTTCTTAGTTGGGCTCCATAGAGGTAGAATGTATTTAAAACTAGGCTCTGTCAATCAAGTTTGTTGTTCTTCTAGATATTCAGAAACTGATTTAGCATATTAAATACTTCAGTTAGGATCAGCGCCCATAGCTCAGAGGTTAGGGTGCCAGCGACATACACTGAGACAGGTGGGTTCGAACCCAGCCTGGGACTGCTAAACAGCAATGACAACTGCACCAAAAAAAATAGCTGGGTGTTGTGGTGGGCGCCTGTAGTCCTAGCTACTGGGGAGGTTAAGGCAAGAGAATCGCTAAAGCCCAAGAGTTTGAGGTTGCTGTGAGCTGTGACATCACAGCACTCTACCAAGTGCCAACATAGTGAGACTCTGTCTCCAAATATAAATAAAGAAATAAATAAATAAAAACCTCAGCTAGAATTTTACCCAGTCTACAAAACTGCACTCCAATCAGTAAGAAATGGACACAAAAATGTTCCAAATTTTTTGAAATATATATATAGTATACTATTGACTATATGCTTTATTAATAAAGACAGACCTTTTAAAGAATGACACTAAACATAAATAGATTTGATATTTTCATTTTGACACCAACAATCAAGTTCACACACCCCTTTGGAGACTGTGCTTCTAATAATTACTCAAGATTAGCCTGACCATATGGCAGACATATTAATGGGAGAAGCAGAGTAACAGATGAGATTTTCCCTAACAAATAATCTTACTGTCAACAAATGTTAATGTGGTTTTTAAGTTAACACAACGGGATCTCTTACTGATAAAGGGAAAACTAGCAAATTATAACCAAAACCAGCTGTCTTTATTTACAGCCCCTACATTACTATGACCTCCCCACTCTGCTGTGTCTGGTGTCCAAATCCAGAGCCCTATTCTCCCCTTTCCAGAGACTAGCCTGTTTCTTGCTAGGGAGGAAGAATGAGCGAGTGTGTCTTAAACATACACTGAACCACTCTTCTTTATCTTTATCTTACGTGCCCCCTTTCCCCACTTCTAGATATGCCCTGGTCTGCCAACTCCTGAGCCTTTCTGGGATTCTGCAGTTTCAACTAGGCTGGTTCTCTGCTTTCTCTATCAGCAATTTGAGATCCAGCTTCCTTTACCACACACTAGCTTCCAAAATTTGTTGCTACAATCTCCTTTCTCATACTCCCCACCCTACCAGTTAAGCCTTTTAAAATATCTTTTTGACATTTTATTAAGGTTTTGTGATGGAGCCAAAATAAATGCTTGTGTTTTGATCCACCATCTTTTATTGAAAAGCCTTTCTCAATAAATTCAAACTTGAGCATTCAACATCTAAAAGATAGTAATTTCCACTAAAAAAAAGAAAATGTGAAACTGAGTTTTTTTGTTTTTTTTTTTCTGGGGGCGGAGGGCGGGAGACAAAGTCTCATCTGTTGCCCCAGGCTAGAGTGTAGTGGTGTCAGCCCAGCTCACAATAACCTCAAACTTCTGGATTCAAACCATCCTCCTGCCTCTGCCTCCCCAGTAGCTGGGACTATAGGTGCCTGCCATACCTGGCTACTTTTTCTATTTTTAGTAGGGATGGGATCTTGCTCTTGCTCAGGCTGGTCTCAAACTCTTGAGCTCAAGCATCCCTCCTTCCTCAGCCTCCCAGAGTGATAGGATTACAGGTGTGAGCCACCGTGCCTGGCCCTGATGTTTTTCTTAACTTTCTTATCCTTTCTCTGCCATGTTCCCAATCATTAGTCTATAAGGGTTCTCCCTTTTCATTGTCTTCTTCCTGAAAGAGACATACTTGACTATGAGGGAGGAACAGTCCAACACTGTAAACAGGAAGCAACCCAAACTGGGGCTGCCAGCCAAGAGTTGGTAGGCTCTGGCACCCTCACTTAGGGCATCAACAGCCCCCTTCATCCCCTTCACATCCTCTCCATCCTAAAGCTCCACCTGGATATCCTCAAGGACTTTTAATGTCATTATTATTCCAAGCACAGTTCCTCTTTCCCCTTGAACTGAATCCTTCACTAATTTTTCTCCCATTATGTTATCACTATTCACCCAGAACTCAAGGCAATATCTGGGAGTCATTAACCCTTCCTTTGAATGCATCATGCATGTGCATTGGGTCACATAAGTCCTGATGACTAATTAGGACCTTTCCACTGGCTACTACCACTGGATAATGTTTTCTAAATGATCTCCTGCTCTCCTCAAACATCTGCACAGCAGGCAGAATGACCTAAAACTTTAAGTTAAAGGACCTTAAAAACCATCTTTGATTTACACAAGGAGAGGGAGGAGAGCAGAGCAGTCAGTACCTTCCCAGAACAATGCTGTGCACTAGAAGGGACACAGTGGAAGAAAGCAATACATTTAGACAGATTTCTCCTATTATTGCCAGACACTTCGTAACATCAATTCTACACAGACTTGGAAAAGCAAGTCCTCTCTTCTATCCCATCTAGAAATGACATTTAAAACAGACATTTCCACATCACTAACTTCCCACAAGCTGTGGTATCTAGTGGAAAAATTTAGTCCCTGATATTTCCATTTAAGACTGAAGCGATACTCTGCCACTTATTAATTGCTTAACTTCAAATTCAAAAAGCCACGAAGTTCTCCAACAAAGCCTTCCAAGGTGTTACTTTCAGAAACCAGGATTGGAACTAACCAGGATATAGCGAGACGACGGGGACCAGCTGCTCTTGGTGCCCTTTTCACTGCTCTAGGTGGAAAAAAAAATGGTAAAAAAGTAAATAAAACTTATTCATACTTTCAGGTTAAGAACCATGAAAATTACAACATTTGAAATATTACTAGTACAAGAAGAAAGGTGGACAGTTACAGCTTGGTATGCAATGAATATTGTGTCGTGAGGCATTTAAAAGACAAAAGACAAAGTGAAATGATGGTACAATATAAATATATTAGATTAAATGAACTGGCTTCCAAATTTTCTCACTGAATACAGTAAATGTTAATTTAGACCAACATTCTTTGTCTTGCTAAAAATTGTACTCCTCTATTAAATTCTGGATGAGAAGGGTGAGAAAAAAACCATAAAGCCTTTCCCCAAGAACTTTCATATTTCTTTCAAGAATAGATTTAAGACAAATTACATTTTAATCCAGTAAACTTTTACTATAATCCTAACTTACTATTAATTCCAATTTATGTTTATGCTATGTCAAGGTCTCTTTGGCAAGTCAAAAGTATGACATAAATCTCTTAAACTAATAACTTCAGGACTCATAGGGCAATGGGTAAGCAAATAATTTCCAAGTGTGCAAAGGTCCTATTTCAGGTCAAATGGATTGACAGTCTTTGACATATATTATACTTGGTAGCCCAACTGAAATGCTTCCCTAGGTTTGATTTCTTTCTAATAAAATAACAGGTAGCAAAAAAACAAGTGTTGAAAAATGTTTTGGAAATTCTCTAATTAATACAAGGCATAAAACTCCGTAATACAACTGTTCTTTACTGGTCTCAGAATACTAAGAGCTTAAATACTAAATCATAATTGCTTTGGAATTTCCTCTTCCCTACCTGGATTAACATTGTCTATACCAACTATAATAGACTGCAACAGGTTGTCTGAACTGTTTTTGTTATGCTGGTTTTGGTCACATAGAACACGACAGCATTTGGTAGTTTTCCTTTATTTTTTTGAAGACAGAGTCTCATTTTGTTGTCCTTGGTAGAGTGCCGTAGCATCACAGCTCACAGCAACCTCAAAATCTTGGGCTTAAGTGATTCTCTTGCCTCAGCCTCTCAAGTAGCTGGGACTACAGGCACCGGCAACAACACCCCACTATTTTTTTTTATTGTTGTAGTTGTCATTGTTGTTTGGCAGGCCCAGGTCGCATTCAAACCCGCCAGCACTGGAGTATGTGGCCAGCGACCTAGCCACTGAGTTACAGGTGCCGAGCCAGTATTTGGTAGTTTTAATCTTTAAAAATTGCTACACTATGATTTCTAAATCCACTGTCTTCAGAATCCTACTCTGTAGGCAGAAAAAAACAGCATGACAAAGTGGAAAGAACACTGGAAGAGAGCTCAGGAGTCTTAATTGCATGCCTGACAATTCCGGTACTAACCATATATACAAATTCTAAAAGTTGGTATACTTCAGTTTCTCATCTGTAGTGGGAATAGGTGATTTGGTCCCTTCCAACTTTCAGTACAGCCCCACTGTGGAGCTGTCACTAGTTTCCCAACTTTGGGAAGGTGCTGTTGAGCACTCAGCACATACCACTGATTGGGTGTTTGCCGTTCTACAGTTAACTTTAATTTAAAAAATTTCATTTTCTACTTTGTTAATGCCTTTCAGCCAGTAACAATCAACCAACTACTTAGTAAGATGTCAAATGACCCCACTCCTTCTCCTCCTCCTCTTACATCACTTCCTCTTATTCACTTCCCAAGATGGCTCTCCTACCTTCCAGCCCTATAACTCATCTTCATTCTTCAGAAACCTCATCTTTTACCTATCCTCACAGGTCATCAGAGGCAGCATGTCCAACCCATACCGGTTGAGACAATGTTCAGAGCCCATGGGTTAGGACTAAGGTACTCTCTTGCCCTAATGACGACCCACCTCATCAGGGTGCACCAAAGATCATGCACTTCTCTGTTAACATCTTAGCTTAGTTTTCTCTCTAGGTCGGATGCCAGGATTACTGCTAAATTTGTTCCTTACCGGCAAAAGACAACAAAGTTACCTGCCAAAAGGAACAGTGAGAAAGGAAAAAAAAGGAAACAAAAGAGGCAGAAAGGGTCCCAAGATGAAGGGCCTGACGAGGAGAAAGAGTTGGGGGAGATCTAGAGAAAAGAAAGCAACCCACTCGCACCGCTCCACAGGCGGCCAGGACGGCAGGCCAAGCCACAGAGTTCTAATCTGACTTCGTAGTAAGTGAGATCTGAAGAAAGAGCCTCCCTGCCAGCAAATGAAAACACCCTTCGCATCACGTCCTCCGCCAGAAGGACGCAGCACCAGGGCAGCGCCCGAGGGTCTCCCAGGAGAACACCCCTCCCTCCGTGCCCCGTTCCCGCCCCCAGGGACGTTCCTGTCCGTCGCTGCCAGCCAGGAGGCCGAGCCTGCCACCCCGCCGAGCTCAGCGCGAGCTCTCGGGCGGCACGAGGCAGCAAGGCCGCCCCCGTAGGCCCGACCCCGGCCCAGCCTTACGTGTTGTCCTGGTTGAAGTTGGCGAAGAGCAACTGGCCAGCGCCAGCTTCCCCGCTCTGGCTCGCCAGGTTCATGGCTGGGCGCGTGGCGGGCGGGCGGGTCGGCCCGGCCGGAGGCACGCGCCCACAAGGGCGCGTCGGGGTGCGCTCAGGGTCGGTGCCGGGTCCCGCTCGTCGCCTCGGTCGCCGCTGCTTGCCGTCCCGGGATCAACCGCCGCCTCATCCCGTCCTCACTCTTGTTTATGCTCCAGAGTCTAGGCGCTACGCACGCCTGCGCGGTCCCGCCCCCGCGGCTCACGGTCTCTCAAGGCGCAGGCGCACTGCGGACGTCCCGCCCCCTTTACCTCCGGCCTGGGCCAGGGTTCCGGTCGAGCGCTCAACGCACGCGTAGGTTGGTCTGGTTGCGATCGCGGGGCCGCGCATGCTCATGGGGAAGACCAACGCAGGTGATCTCATCTTAACACGAAGAGCGCACAAATCATTACCTTAAGTATTTAGGTGCATTATCTTATTTGATGCTTACTGCAACTCTATGTAGGGAGTATCGTATCTCCATTTTACAGATTTGAGAACAGAGGCTCAGAAATAATCCGTTTGCCAAGTGCTAGTTCTGAGAATGGCAATGCCCTGTTTCTCCAAGGCCCAGGCTTTCTGGGTCCCTGAGAGATCACACTTTAGATTTATTCATCCATTCAGCAATATTTAGGAAGCATTTTTTTTGGGGGGGGGGCCGGGGCCGGGTTTGAACCCCCCCCCTCCTGTATATGGGGATGGCGCCCTACTCCTTGAGCCACAGACGCGGCCCAGGAAGCATTTTTTATGTGAGCTAAATTGACCTTCTTTCCCTCAGAGAAGTTACAGTGGAGATGTTTAATTATAATTAACTCAGGGGTACAAAGCACACACATATTGAGGTTACTATAGCCTAGACTTAGGGATGGGATGTGTGCAATCAGAATTCCTAGAGATGACACCTTAAGTTTGAGTAACTGGCCTAAGGGGATGGAAGTGTTCTGTATGGCAAAGGTCCGTGGGTGAGAGCTGATCTGTTCAAGGAACTTTATAGCCATCTTAGAGCGGGAAGATAAACACAAACAAGATTTGGCAGGAGAAACAGGAGGTGGCCAGATCAAGCTGAATATCGTTTAGATGCATTAAGTAAAAAAAACTATTATCTAAAACAGCAATGCGCTGCCACTGAAGATACATAGGAAAATGGCATAATCAAATGTGTGTTAGGGAAGTTAATTCTAGCCACAGAATCAAGAATGCATTGAAAATTATTGAGAAAAAGATAGTCTTTTCAATAAAAGGAACACATTCCCCTCCCTCACACCACACTCAGAAATTAATCTGAGTTCTATCATAGTCCTCAATGTGAAATGTTAAAAACAATAAAGTTACACGAAGGAAACCTAAGAGAACGCCTTCATGATTCCAGACAAACGACTTCTTCTAGTAAGTACTTTAAAAAGTACCAACCGAACTACCACCTCTCCCCTATCCACTTTCCTCAACTTTAAAAACAAAAAATAAATCAAAAGTACCAACCACAAAATAGAAGATTTGTCTTCATCAAAGTCAAGAACATCTGCTCATCAAGAGACCATTAAGAGATACTGAAATGCAAGCCTCAGAATAGGATGGGCTTATTGGGGTTTGAATCCTGCCTTGGGTTCTGAGGAAGTATGTGTCCTTTGGTCAGTTATCTGACCTCCCTGATCATCAGTTTCTTCAATAACAAAGGGTAAGGTATCTCACCTCCTAAGAATGCTATTAAGAGAACAGAACTCCTGTGGCTCAAGCGGCTAAGGCGCCAGCCACATACACCTGAGCTGGCAGGTTCGAATCCAGCCCAGGCCCGCCAAACAACAATGAT
>CAUYRH010082317.1:0-77855 GCA_963574655.1 Perodicticus potto
GGCCTGAATTCCATGGATGCACTGTGTCCATTCATTGATGCGCTCATTCACCTTCCCCCCGGCAGAAGGGACTGCATTCATTCGTTTCCTGGCCAAGGAACCCATACACCTATATATACCCTGAGGCTAGAGGCCTAGAGGTGGAGACGGGGGAAAACCGGGAGAGGAACAGAGAGAGCTTCTCTCTCCCTACTTGAAATCTCTCCCACTACCAGGAGCTTTGGTGTTTTCTGTATTCTTTTCTGTAAATCAATTCTGTCTTATCACGGACGGGTGGGTGGGGGGAAATAATGTAATGAAGAATAATAAAATACATGTATTAAAAAAAAAAAAAAAGGAACCTAAGCTGGACCGAGACCTGGCCAGTCCTGGGCCCTGACAACTGCAATTGGCAATATATGTAGGCTGTAAACATGTACCCAAATTTCGATAAATTTTAACATTTTATAATAAATTGGCATTTATTTTATAGTAGTCAGTGGTACAATAGACTAATATCTGCACATATTTTATGCACTTATTGCATACCTAAGTTTTTTTTTTAATTTTTCTAGGCTATGTGGTTCATCTAAAATTTTTTTCAAATTGTTTCAAATTTCCAGTATATTTACTGAAAACAATTCAAATAAAAGTGGACCCTCCCAGATCAAATCCGTGTTATTCCAGGGTCAATTGCACTAAGCACTATTGACAACTCTCTCCTTGAGACATACTCTTGTCAGACTTCTTTGATCCACTTCTCTCCATCTTTACTGCCAACTGGCTACTAAATTTCATTCATTTATTGTAGGCTTGGCCACTAACTATTCAGAGTACTCTAAAGCTTAGTTTTAGGTCTTGGACTCTTTCATTCCATGGATTGATACAACAAATTCATTCACTGTTATTTTGGGAGAAAACATCACCGGGCTCCTATTAAGTGCACAGTGCCTTGACTGTGGGCTAGTAAGGCCCTAAAAACAATTTAAAAATGGATATATTTATTAACTGGCCATAAAGAATTATTGTAAATATATAAATTACGTTAATCAGTAGTTTAAAGCAGAGCTCATGCAAAGTCTCTGAAGTCAACTATCAAATAGAACATGAAATGTGTTTGCAGATTGGAAATTAGCCATAAACCAGTTAGTTTTTGTTGTAATAGTTATTTGCCATATGCTAAAGAAAAAGTAAGTATCTCTCTATATGGGATAAAATGCATAGAAAAATTCAGGAAGCAATTAAGTAGGTTTCCATTGACCAGTGACTAGAAAAAGAAAAAGGAAGAACAGAGTGCAGCTAGAACAAGTAATTGTGACCTTTCTAGAAAATTTCTGTCTCCTTCAAGTTCCTGGCCCTGGATTCTCCCAGTGTCTGAGGCTCACTTGGACAAAAGACTAATATACAATCATAATGGTAAATCTTGAAAAACAGAAAAGAATATCCCTGAAGTTATTTTCAACTATAGCACTGTCATTTTTTTAAAATGGTAGAAGATAAATTGGAAATTACTGCTAAAATTAATTATGATGTGTCTGGTTGTGCGATGAGGAGTTGAATGTAAGGAAATGGGAGGCACTAAAAATGCAAGATTGTAATTGTAGTTATTGAAGAAAGTAAAGCACTCTGTGCCTTAGACAAGACCTTCGTCTTGTGAACTCAGAATTTTCATTTGTATACAGAGGTACATGCAGTGTAAGAAATATAAATGTACAAAATTACGTTTTACTGATACAAATAATGTGCATATCAAACATTTCTTGTGATTTCCACATGTTCAATTACTTTTCCTAGAAAATTGTATGTCAGTTTTGCTAAACTGTGGTAACTATAGCATTATATGGTTGCAAGTTGACAAGTAGATGTAGTTCTGACTTGAATGTTTTTAATATTTTATTTACATTATGAATAAAGTAAAAGTAAAACAGCAAAGACATCTATAGAACTTCATTCTTTCTTCAATGACAGGATTACGTATTCAATAATTTTATATAAACTTTCAAAAGGCCAAATATTTACTTCTATTTTGTTTTCCATTGTTATTTTTAAAATCTTTAAAAAACTTTAATTATATGTCAATACACATCTATGTCATGTTTTATTATAGGATACTATGAAAGTTCATTTTTTATTTACATATCCCAATAACTAAACAAAATTTAGCCATGATTAAATGTTACTAAGTTGTCATATTCTTGTGTAATACTGCTCTTCTCAAATACTAGATAAGTTTTAAAATTAAGTTTAGTGTGTCTGTGTACTATATAGCATACATATATATATACACATATGCATTGTATTTTACTTATACAGTGAGTGCCAAAATGTATACACATTTTAAAAAAGGAAAAACTGTATTAAAATTGCAACAAGTTAGATCCATAACGTTTCTTTTCTTGTATATTGTATTTTTGTATCTCTTTTAATTGTAGAAGTCAAATGTCACTTGACTACTGTAATTTAAATATGTATGTAATTCATACAAGAAAATGTGTTTCATACCTCATTGCAGAATATCACTATATTCACCTTTGGGTAGCACTGAAGCCAGAGCCTCATCCATCCTTCAAAGCAATTTTGGAACTCTTTTTCTGGAATAACCATCAGAGCTGTCATCATCTGAGATCTGACAATTAAGTTCACAAACTCATCCTAGGATGAATTGCATACCTCACTGCTGAATATTACTACAGTCACCTTTGAATACTCCTTTGGCTATCTGGTGACTGTAGTGATATTAAAAAAGGAGATATGTAGCACTTTTTCCAGGATGACTTTGTGAACTTAATTTTCTGACCTCAGATATTTATTATTATCCCTCAGATAGACAGGCCTTACTTGGGCAGTGACTTAGTTCAAAGAATGGAGACAGAGTAAACAAGACAGAAAGAGCTAAAAAGCAAAATATACACTTACATTACACACATAGGGAAGGAGCAGAGAGAGAAAAATACAGAGAGAAAGATCGTACCCATATTTTATAAACTGATAAGACTAGAGAATTAAAAATTCACATATTTCATTATCTATTTATTTAATTATTGTGCATCAGAGCTAATATTTAGAAGACTGAGTTAAACCTGGCATGTCTATAATTACTTTACTATAATAAAGAAACTCCTCCACACATTTTACAATTTAAAACCATGCTTTATGCATTATCTGAAGTGAAAAGTTGTATCCTGGAAATTCCAGCACAAGGACTCTCTCTTTTGTTCAAACATGGCTTGACTGATGTCACCCTGCCTCAAGTGTATTACTTAAAAAGCAGAGTGCAAAGAGAACAGCTGTCAGGGTGAGAAGTCTAAATACATTTTTGAAAGTAGCTTGGTACTGACAAAATGCATTTAATCATGCTCCAGTTCCATGAAATTGAGTACATTAAATTAAGGTTTTAAGCCATTACAGCTAAGAAAAATATTCTTTGTATCTAAACTAGTAAATAAAACAAAGATATATAACAATCTAAGAAGTTGATGAGATTTTAATAAAATGAGTTAATGAATTTTTCTTTCAACCTTTCACATTTTTTCCCTAAGAAGCCGGATATAAGGGAACCCTCATTTATTGTAGTTCAATAGTGAAATAGTGAGAAAGGATCTGAACTGCTGCCCTGAGCATTGACTTATTTCTTCTTCTTTCCTAACAAACTTAACAGCCTCATTTGTTTTGTGTGTATTTTGTGTGGCGCCATAGAGATAATTGTACCACAGCTTAAAGTGAGTCACTGCAATCTATAACCTTGAGAAGTAACTAGAATTTAATTAGGGGAACAAAAACTGATTTTTCTGTATTAGAATTTGATCGTTTTCTCAACAGAGTGCAAGAAGTTGCCATCTTTTTACGTAATAATTAACTGCTAGTAAGATACCTGGAGAACAAATAATGAAATATGTCAAGAGGACATATAGTTAACATTCACATTCCCTAACACCTAAGGCAGATAAAGACCTTTCCAATAATACCACAACAAAAACTATAGACCAATTCCAAGGTGAACACTGTTTTACAAATGCTGAACAAAATACTAGCAAACCAAAGTAAGCAGTACAATTAAATGATCACATACCAGGAGGAAGTGAAATTTATCCAAAAGAATCAATGATAGTTCCACAGAGGTAAATCAATTAATACAATACACCACATTAAGGAAATGGAGGGTAGAACCACATTATCATCTCCTTAGATGTAGGAAAACTATTTGACAAAATTCAACACCCTCTTATAATGAAAAACTCCCAATTAACTAGGTTTAAAAGGAAGGTGCTCCAACATAATAAAGTCCATATTAGAAAAATCACACAGCTAACATTATATTTGCTGGTGAAAAACTGGAAGCTTTTCCTCCAACGTTGAAATAAGCAAGAATGTCCTATCTCAACACTTGTACTCAACATATTACTGGAAGTCATAGGCAGGACATCTAAGGAAGAAAAAGAAATAAAAGCATCCAATTGGCAAAGAATATTTTCTGTTAGCAAATAACATCATCATACACATAGAAAATCCTACAAATTTCCTCAAAAACTGTCAGAAATAATAAACAAATTTAGTAAGGTGGCAGGGCACAAAATCCACACCTGCAAGTCAGTTGTGTTTTTATACACTAAAATGAACTATTCAAAAATAAATTAGGGGGAAATGCCAATTCTAATAGCATCAAAATAATTTTAAAAATGTAATAATAAATATACTCATAGAGGGGAAATATTGGCATGCTGAAAAACTACAAAACATTGATTAGAAAAATTAAATAATACACAAATAAATGGAAAAATGTGTATTTGTGGATTAGGAAACTTTAAAAGTATTGAGCTCATCATATAACACAAAACGATCTACATGTTTATGAAATTCCTCCCAAAATCTCAATGGCATATTTAACAAAAAAGGAAAAAAACAAAGCAAACAAACAAAAACCTGAAATTCATGTGGAACAACAAAAGACACCCCCCCAAAAAAAGCAGAAGCAGAAGCTAACTTAAGAAATAAGAACAAAGGTGATGGCATCACACTTCCTGATTTCAAAACAGTAATACCTGAAAGCAGGTGGGTTCTTGGTCTTGGCAATTGGAAGAATGAATCCACAGACCACAGATCAGTGGCAAGACAGGATTTATTTACAGAAGAGAATAGGAAAACACCAAGCGTCTGGCAGAGAGAAAAAACCCAAGTCAGGGGAACAAAGCTCTCTCCCACCCACCTCCTGCAGCCCCACTCTTTGTCCAGGGGTATATAGAATCGCATGGGGTCCTCTGTAGGTACATTTAGCAGGAACTCAGTTAATGAATGGCTACAGTCCCTTTCATTTCCCAGGCCTAGGAAATGTACATGAAATTGACCAAGCCTAGGAAACTTACATAAAATTAGCCAAGCTAGGAAAGGTTGTGTTCCTTGTGCAGTCAGAAGTGCAAGGGGAGGGAAATCCAAGGTGCTGATGTCTCCCCAGCAGTTGTCTGGACCCCCCAGTTACTGGAGCCTCTTATGCCTCCCAGCTCCCCTCACCCTGCCCACCCTACAGCCCGCTGATTTCTCTGCCCTCTGCCATGCACCAATAATGCCAGGGCTGAGGCAGGAGGTCCACCCCTAAGTGCCACAGAGCTGGCTGGGGAGCCATCTGCTCTGTATCAATTCTCCCTCTTTGAGTAGAGACTCTAGCTAATGTTAGGGGAAAAGGAAAAAGACTCAATCTAACTGCTTCCTGCTAAATAGGGTGATGATAGAAGGCGGCAGTTAGAGTTTCTCTGGAGGGAGAGCCGTCCAGGGGTCTACCATAGAATTGGGGCTTGGACTGGAGCCAACTTACTGTGTATGGCTGGATGACATTTCTGGAAGACACACATCTGATTAGCACATTAAAAGGCAAGGGTAGGACAGAGAGATGAGGGGGTTAATTACAGCGTCAGGTTAGAGTCACAAAGTCAGTGATGTTAAAAGAAAACTATATTAACACTTTCCTTGCTGTGTTCTAAATAATAACTTTAAATTTTCTTTAGGCTCACAAGTGTAGGTGGACTGTGGTTGATTCTCTTCATGGTCTGCTTCTGTGGGAAGTGGTGGGTTCCAGGATTTTATTAAAGAATGATGTACCTAGGAATCTATTCTCATAATTTTAACTGCTGTAGAAGACAAGATAACAGAAAAGAGACCTTCCCATGTTGGGGTTAGGTGAAGTGGAGGGAAGAGTTTTGAACATGACTAGATCTCCAGGAGAAAAAAGCTCTTTTAGCATTGCATATGAAAATGTAGTTGGGAGGTTTTTAAGGATTTGTTGAAATTTAGTTAAAGAAGTGATATATTTTACTAATTCTGTAGTCTCCTGAACTAGTAATAAATTGTTAAAAAGGATCTTCCATGTAGTAATTCAAATGGGCTCCAAACCATTTTCTGAGGTAAATTTCTTATTATAAGGAGAACAAGGGAAAGTAATTTATTCCAAGGGAGATGACTCTTTTGAGTTAGTTTTCATAACTGTCCTTTGATTTTATCATTCATTTTTTTCTACCTTCCCCAAGGATTGGGGCCTCTTAGATCAGTGTAGGTGATATTTTATGCCTAGGGCTTTAGATACTCCCTGTGTAACAGCTGCTTTGAAGGCTGGACCATTATCACTTTGCAAACTCCAAGAGAGTCCAAACCTGGGGTTAATCTCATGTACTAAAGCCTTTACATCTTCCTGAGCCTTTTCTGTCCTGTAAGGGAATGCTTCAAACTAATTAGTAAAAGTAACTACAAATACCAGCAAATATTGCATACCATGTACCTTAGGCAGACGAGTGAAATCCATTTGCCAATCTTCACCTGGATATTACCTTGCTTCTGTGCCTTACAAAGCTAAAGTTATTAAAACAGTATTATAGCAGCATAAACACAGACACATATACTCTTTCTTTTCTAAGAAAAAGAATACAGAACCCAATAATAAACACACACATATACAGACAACTAATTTTTGACAGTGATGCTAGTGACACACAGTAAAGGAAAACGAGTCTGTTCAATAAATGGTTCTGGGGAAGCTGGATACCTACATATTAAAAAAATGAAATTGGATTCTCAACTTATACCTAATATGAAACCAAGTCAAATGGGTTAAGTATTTCAAAAAGGACCTAAAACTTAAAAATGTCTAGAAAAACTACACAGAAAAAAATTCATGACATTGATTTAGATAAATCATATATATATATATATATATATATATATATATATATATATGATATATGGATATAGACATACACATTCATTATATATGCATATATATGTACATGTATATTCATATATACACATGCATATGTGACATTGACTTAGGTAAATCTTATATATATGTATATAGGATATAACAGCAAAAGTCCAAATAGCCAAAGGGAAAATAGACAAGTGGGTCTACATCAAACTGAAAATATTTGACATGGAAAAACAAAGCAAAAAAGACGAAACAAATCAATAATGAAAAGGCAACATCTAGAATGGGAGAAAATACTCACAAATTGTATATGTTATAGTGGTGAATATTGTCAATATTCTAGCAACTCTTGCAATTCAATAGTAAAACATAAAAAAACCCCACCAAAATAACAAAAAAGTGCTTAAAAAATAGGTAAAGAATCTGAATAGACATTTCTTCAAACAATAAATATAGATGGAAAACATTATATACTAGCACCACTTGCCATTAAGTAGTAAAACAAAACAAAACAGGCCAAACTAACAAAAATGACTAACATATAGGCAAAGAACCTGTATAAACACTTCTTCAAATAATAAATATAAATGGTAAACAGATATATGAAAATATGTTCAATTAATTATCATTAATAATAAGGGAAATACAAATGAAAACCATAGTGAAAAATCACCTCACACTGATTAGGGTGGCTATCATAGAAACCATCACCACAAAAATAAGTAAATAAATATATAACAAATGTTAGCAGGATGTGGAAAAATTAGAACCTTCATGCACTGTTGGTGGGAATATAAAATGGTATTGCCACTATGGAGTTTGATATCATCTAACCCCAGCGAGAATGGCCCACATCACAAAATCTTGAAACTGCCGATGCTGGCATGAATGTGGAGAGAAAGGAACACTTTTACACTGCTGGTGGGACTGGAAACTAATACAACTTTTTTGGAAGGAAGTATGGAGATGCTGTAATCCTATGACTGGGCATCTACCCAAAAGAAAAAAAAATCCTTTTACCATAAGGACACGGACTAGACTGTTTATCACAGCTCAATTTACAATTGCCAAAATGTGGAAACAGTCTAATTGCCTTTGATCTGCAGTGGTTCCATGATGGAACTCACATTCAAAAGTAACACAAATTTTTGACTTATCCATGGTTTCACAAAAATGGCTTTAAAATGTTTTGAATGGTAATCAGAAGCCAAAACATGCACTTGAAAAAATGAAGATGCACCTTCACAATAAAAATTAAAAAAATACTATCAAAGCAAAAGGTTAGAGATATCAACTGTCAAACATAATACTTAAGGAAATCAGACATTTCATATTTAATAACTCAACATGAAGATAAAAAAAGAATAGAAAGGAAGGAAGAGGTAAAAGTAAAAAAAAAGACAGAGAGTAAGGAAAAAGGTAGAAACAAAGAGAGAAAAAAATAGGTTAAATGGAAAGGACAACAGACAGAGACAGATGGACAAAAGAAGGTGGGGAGATAGTTGGGGGTAGAAAAGACATACCTCTACACTCTAAATATAACAGTTCTAATTTATAAACTTTAAAACAAAGCTAGCTTTGTTCACATCTAATTCTCACTATTTCATGACTAAAGAACAGTGGCAATTTGTTAACTCTCCGTAGTTTCACCTTTCTCATTTAAAATTGAGGGCCAGTACTACATACTGGTAAGCATTATTAGTTACAGCCTTACAAGTGAGTGTAATCCATGAGCTCTTGAGGAAGAAAATGCTTCATTGTGCCCAGTGCATAATAGATTTTTGCTGATTGCTATTGAATGATTTATAGACATATATTCACTTCAGTTTACTATGTTCCAGACAATTAAATGACTATTCCAGACACCTGCACAACACACTATTAGAGAACAGAAAAGATGAGTCGTTTGTTGAGGGAGGTGGGATATTTAAAACTTGCAATACACGTCCCTTTTTCTCTATAACCACCTACTTTCACTTAACTGACACTTGTTCATTTAAGAGTGACGGGTCAGATTATGGGTAGCTTGTTCCATGATTATGTTATTATTGTGCTTTTTTTGTTACAAAATATCTTTTTAAAGAATTTTATGTAATGTGGCTGCCTTATATTTGAGTATCTTCCTTAACATTTGATATATTGAGAGCTCATCTTGAACACTGGGGTTTCAAGACCTGGCTTCAGAGCTTCAGAAACTTTCAGTTTTAGGAGTTTTAGTTCACACACACACACACCCCCCACATATACCTATGTTTTGTAAGCCAGCTGGCAGCCTTTGTCATTTTAGAAATGTGGGTGATGGTGTCTTGAATTTCCTCCATTTCAATGTGCATGGGTTTCTAAATCACTGATAAAGACATGATAAACTCCTATATCCATATATCCCCATATCGTCTCCTCATTTGTGGACAAAACTTCATTATTTTCTGGGTTTGCCCTTTTACTTAATAGCTCTGACATTATATTCAGAGAAAACATATGTTTGGATGATGTGTGTATTCTAACATTCAAAAGTAATCCTACTTGAGAAATTTCAGTTATCTCTACTTGGATTGGGACAATTTTATTATATCATGGAAGGATTCCTCAAATTAGGAAATGCGTGCCTTGAATAAGGTGGCACTGTTATACAGTCATTATTTTACACTTTAAAAATCCAACCAAAATACCTTCCTATGCAAATAAATCTAAACATTTTCTGTAAAGAGACTTTATTTTTCTGTGGGAGTTTATTTCATAGAAAAATTGCAAAATTTATAATTTTGTATCTGTGAGTAAATGTATGTATTTTTTTTTCCTGCCACTCATTTGAGCTCTAATGTTTACCTTAAAGAATTAAAGGGCATTATTACACTTTCCACAGCTGAAATTCCTTAAAACTTGCTTAATGGCTTCACAGTCAAAGCAATTATCTCTATCACTGCCTTACTGGGCAACTTGTTCTCCAGAGCAAAATTAATAGATATCATTTAATGGTCAGAGCTGTTTCTGACCTTTCCATGACTCTGGGGCACTGAAACAGTTTGTTCAATCTACTGCACTTACATAAAAAGCTGCTGCTAACAGCTTGGATTTAGCATCAATTTTTGATAACAGAAGGTCTTTCCCAGCAGGGTCAGCACACTCAGTGTGGTGCGGTACAATGGCAACAAGAACTGTCAATATTATGAAAATTCAACTTGGGTCACTGATGTTAAAAAAGTGCATCTAAGCTTTCTTAGGGATGTATGTACTATTTTTTGGACTCTTGCTACCACATCTTTTTGAGCTGAAATAAATAGATTATGAAATAAATTGAAAGAATATAATGAAATATGAAACCAGTATACTATGTAATTCAAGTACCTGGAGAGGCAATTTAGAATGCACAAAATGAAATAGTTTACTGCTTAAGTTTCACGTATTTAAAAATTAAAATGTATTTTTTTCTGAAAGTAAAATAAACATTTTTATAATGAAAGTAATTAATAGCACATTTGCCTTCTTGAAAATTTTCACTTTATGGTGAATGAATATGCAAAAGTATTCCTATTCAGAAAAATATGCAATGTCAGGGATATTTCTACCCAGAAAACAATACGAGAGATAGATGTCGTGTATATAGTCGTATATATAGATGTCATAAGATATATATTTTACCAGTATGTTGGGAGGATTTGGATAATTTTGGCAGTGGCTGTTGCTACTATTGTGCACAACTCCAAGTGAGCTGATTCCTCTGAGAAAGACCTACTCTTATAATGAGTATTGGATGAGTAAATAGTTAAAGCATGCATCACATAACATTTTAATAATTTATTTACTATTAAAAACAAATATAAAGTATTTATATTATGTAATTTTAAAAAGATATCTTTCTAGGAATAGGTCCTAAAATATAGCATCTGACAAACATCAATAATTGTAAAATGCTAGAATTATCTGTATTATGCTATTGAACACATGATCATTATTAGTATCAACAGCTCTATAAACAGTTATAAAAATAATACAGTCAACTATAAAAGTACATTTAAATTTACTTTGGAATACAAATCTCAATATAAAAATGTATTATCTAAAGTTTTAATTTATCATAGAAAGTGGTCTAAAATAAATGAATGAAACTATATCACTGAATAAAAAAGCTTAACTACCTAAATTACAATATTTTCTGAATTCAAACAGAGTAGAGATACAATATAAGTTTTTAAAAAGTTATTTCAAAGAGATTAGGTCTAGGAAGAACTTGGTGCAAATATCATAAACAAAAACTTGGTTTTCCTAGGTCTTTATAAATTGAATCCCAATGTTGAACCCTAACTATTTTCTCATATCACTCTCTCCTTAATTTATCCAGCTTCCCCAGATGCTTCTGCTTGGTGACAACTGGGGCTTTACAATTGCTGATCTGAAGATGAAACTGCCAGAAGCAATTCTGCTAATAGATCTTTAAAAGTGGCTTAGGAAAAAAAATATATGGTTATGCACCTTCTCTTTGATAAACTAAACATATCATCAACTAAATTATAATTATTAATATGGGAATGGAAATTTTCCAGCAAATAACAAAATATAACTCCCTCTTTTAGAGTCATAGCATTAATATCTGCATTTCTCTCTTTTATAAAAGGAAAAATAAATGTATTTCTAGTAACTGCAAAAGGAATATACTAAATTTCCTTGGATCCCCTTTGTGTGAACTTAAAAATATCCTTTTCACTGTCAGAACAGTGTACTATCAGTGATAGTAGCGCTTTGAAAAGCCTTAGCATCTTTAAAGATATCTTTTTATTTTTATGACAATCAAATAAACTTATAAATTTTTCATCAGAAAAAGTGTCAGGTGTCTTAATTGATTTACTGGTTTCACTAAATAAATAACCGCTCAGAAATGATCATTTTTACGTCTTCACCATAGCCTATAAATGTCATTTAAGCAATGGAAACAGAAAATCCATTAGTATATATTTAGTTGGCAGTTCTTATAATATATTATTAAATGTCTATCTGATTAAATTAGTACTGCTATGTCCTACTCCATTGGAATTATATTTAAAGTTATGATGAATGGTGTGCTCTCATACAGAGTCACTTTTCATTGTAAAACCATAATGATTATAATCAAAATAAATTTCAAGGGCTCCAAGCTCTTTAGGACTACCACATTGGCCAAAATAATGGAAAATTAAAATGATTTAAAATCCATTTTAGCTCTGTGTATCTAAATATTATACTTTATCACATTATGTAAATTACATGAATTTGCCACATAGCATAGTTTAACAGCCTCTTATGTCCTCATGCAAGTGATAAGGGTGACATACTACCCACTTTGTAATGAGTGTATAAAATGATAATTTTTTATACAGACATTCCCATCTCACTGGCAGATGTTATAAAAGACTGTTCAAGAACCTTTCAAAGCAAGCTGAAATAGTCTGATAATGAATAAATAGCATATGCTGTCATTGTAAATTTTAGCATACACACGAAATACATTCTCCGATTTTTTTGGAAAGAAGACTTTAGCCAAATTTGTACTAGCTTATTTATTTTTTAGTTTTTGGCTGGGGCTGGGTTTGAACCTGCCACCTCCAGCATATGGGGCCAGCTCCCTACTCCTTGAGCCACAGGTGCAACCATTGCTTATTAATTTTTAATTGAATCATCTTACTGCTTCAGATGGATCAGAAATATCAAATGTTGCCATGATTATTTCAGACCATTTTCTTAAATGATCCTTTAACTAAATTTAACTATTTACAATATAATCATACAAAAACATGTAGTGTTTCAATGTATACATTTTTTAATAAAAAAAATTGTGCCCTAACTTATAGCTGTATATCTGGCTTTCAATTTAATTCAGGCCCTTTTTCTGAAAATAAAAGTTCACAGCTTTAGGTAAAAGTTTATAAATTTATACTCAATTTTTTTAAACAATTATTAGTTAGAAAATTGATTTTCAAAAATCCTATTAAGAATTTATCTTTATTCTTTTATTTGGGGACACTAAATATTCCCACTGTGAAATGAATATTTTGGGTCCTGGCTCTTTTTAGTTCGTATTGACTACCTATTCTGTGACTTCCATTTCTTTAATACTGTAAAATAAAAGTTATCACTGGGCTTCCTTAATTTTTAATTTACCTTGAATCTCTAAAATTATTGGTGTAGTTCAAAATTTGTAACAAATGTTGAGAACTCTTGAGTAGACAGAATAATGCTCAGTATACAACACACCAGAGAAGAAGCATTATAAATACCTTGTCATGAGTTTGGCTCAAGTGTCTTTAACAATTACATAATCAGGAACTATCTTCTCATTAAGTAAAGAAATAGAATGCTTTTTGAAAACATTTGAAAAGCAGTTTATCTCAACTAGTGTAGAATTCGGAATGATATACCTGGAACCCACTAAGTCAGCTGGGTTTTCATGCCGTTCTCAAAATTAAATTCCAAACATTGCCATGAATTTAAAATTTTAGCTCACTGGGTAAGGGGAAGGAATATGGTGAAATTTTAAAAGTCCCAAGAGTTGTTGTTAATTGCTTTATAAAGAAGATTCTGTCTGAAGAAGGTTTACCTTAGTACTGTTTCTGAAACCATGAGACTGCAATGTGGTATTTTTAATCTAAATTGTCCTTTTTCTATAAAAAAGAAATTTCCTTTGATACATTTATGGTAATAATTGTCGTTCTCATTTTCATTATGGTGGTTAAAGAAAGAAAAGCAATTTTAAAAGGTTTAGATAAAAGCACATTATACATATGTAAATATCATATTTGTTATCTTGTCTGATGTAATATATATTAAAAGTACTTGAGTATAAATAGCATGAAATATGATTGCACATGTTATTTTAATCCATATTTCAGGCTCAATTACTTGACATGAATCATTTTCATTATAAATCTATGGTCCGCTAACAGTTAGCTTTTGAATGCTATAGGGACAAGCAGATGAGAGTTAAGCACTGAAAATATAATTATCACCCTCACAGAGTTTACATTAGGTGAGATCCCACCAATTGCCCTCCCTACAAATTGAACTTTACCTTGCAAGTGAGAATAATGTAACCTAAAAAATTTGTACCCTCATATTAATTTAAATTAAAAAGAAAATGTAATTATCATCAACTCCATATATTCTATTGCATGCATTACATAACTTTGTTGAGGCTAGAAGTAATTCTTTAATGGATGTGTTTCATCTAGTAAAGATGTTTTCTGCCAAAACAATGCTTCTATGTCTACAGTATACAGCTTGTGTGGAGATTTGGGGGTCTAGCCAGGTGCTTTATTTCTAAATTTCCTTTCATTATGGCATGATCTTCTGATTTATTCTTACAAATAGGATATTAACGTACAATTTCAATATCAGAGGTATATTTTAAGAACTACTTCTTACATTCTACAATTTGTCTTTTTACTCTTTTAATTTCTAGATATACAAAGTAGGTCTATAGCCTTTGTCTTTTCTTTTATCTAGTCTGATTTGCAGGAGTAGATGATAGTCCTTACAGGCTGAACTAACCACAAGATTTAACAAGCAAACAGGCACCTTCTAACTAGAAACATGCCATGAGTTCTTACATTTTGAACAAAGCATGCATATCAATTAAGCAAGACCAGCAACCAAACCGTTTCAGGATATTACATGAGAGTACTGTTCTATGGTACTTGTTTGCCAAACATTCACAAATGTATTCTGAATAACTCATCAATCTGTGAGTCTAAATATCAGAATTGTTCACATCTTGTAAAAAAGGTATCTTTTCAGGGACTTTTTAAAGTCCTAATCTCAAAGACTGAGAATTTATCAAGAAAAGAAAAGCCTATTTTTATAATATTGCATACTCACAAATGTTTAAGCATATATAAGTATAAGGTCCAAAGACTCCATTTTATATATTTTTCTAACAAATTAATGAATAATGAACATATATCTTTTATGTACATCTTAACAAAGTAAGTTATTGATGTAAATCAAAATCATAGAATGATTATGGAACTAATTTATGTAAGGACAAAATAAAATTGTATAACTTTTACTATGAATAAAAATTATATTTAATGTAACTTGAGGTTGAGAAATAAGTAGCCATACTAGAACACTGAATGATTTTTAGTGTTTTTTTATGTTTATAAAACACCAATTTTTAAATAAATTGCTTAGATTGCACTTCCTACAATTGCAGATATTTATTTGGTAGTCCTTGAATGAAATTCTGGTGTACAAGGATTTATATTCTTTTTGAAAATGTAAGTTTGGCAGTATTTTATTTTATTTTAACCCCTACATCAGCAGCAGCACAGTAAGTTTGAAAGTTCAGTTTTTAAACTCCTTCTAGTGAATTTTATTTGCTACATTGCTTTATAGAACATAACAAATAGAAAAAAGACATGAGCAAGGTTTGAAAAATATAATGACACTATTTTCTTTGTGGGTTTTTTTTTTTTTTTTTTTTTTAGATACAGTCTCACTTTATTGCCCTCAGTAGAGTGATGTACGTCACACAGCTCACAGCAACCTCTGACTCCTGGCTTAGGCGATTCTCCTGCCTTAGCCTCCCAAGTAGCTGGGAGTACAGGTGCCCACTACAGCACCTGGCTATTTTTCTGTTTTGCAGTTCGGCGGAGGCCGGGTTTGAACCTGCCACCCTCAGAATATGGGGCCGGCGCCCTACTGACTGAGCCACAGGTGCTGTGCTATGACATTTTAATTCTGAGATGAAAAGGGGAGGGAAAATTAGAATAGTCTATTTCAACTTTAATTCTCTCAATACCCTTTAATCTATGGAGTCTGGTAAATTTAAAATAGGTGTTTGCTGCAGTTTGGTATTAGAGCATCAGCGTCTTCATATCCTTTAAAAAGAGATAAAGGTCAGTATTAAGGATCCTTTGTTTTGAATCAACAATAAAGATAATGAAGAAAAAGGAGATAAGAGGAAAGGTAAATTAAAGAAGTACTGAGACAGAATATTCCTCCTAAATTTAATGAATATTTGAATTTTTTTCTTAATACTATTCTGTGAAAGTGAATGACAGTTGTACGGGAGGAAGTTTTTTTTTTTTTTTTCCTTAATAAACTTTATTCCAAAATGTCATAATGATGAGAGATGGCAATTGTAAATGATAATTGTAACATAAGTAGATAAAATATAAAAAAAAGTATATTGACTTAGGTAAGGAAGATTATTGTACCCAATGCCAAAAAAAAAAAAAAAAAAAAAAAAAACGCCAGGTATATTGCAATCTTTAATCTCTAGTTATTTCCAATGAGGAGATGGGAGAAATGGGTGATTTCTTTGTTTGATCTTCATTTACCATTATTTACTTGGAAGGCCAAAAAATAAATCTGTAAGTTTTTTCCAGTCTTTTGACTGAGTTAAATTCCTTTAATGTCATGTCTACTTTAATAATTTGTTCTACATAGGCAACGTTACAAACTAAATCTTCAGAAATTTGTATCATCACGATCCTAAGTATCATTCCTGTCTTATTCCAAATAGTTTAAAATGCTTTTGCTCATTTTGTGACATTGTGTGACAAACAGCACCACGCATAGCATGGCATGATTCTATCATATTACGCTTTCTCTTTTAAAATTAAAAGTCTCACTTTCTTAAGGATAGCAAAAACATGTGCATTATCAGGAACGCTCAATGATGCTTGCTTTCAGGGTAGACGATACGGGTCAGATCCACACAGACAGCGTCGTGATGAAAGGGCCTTGAAGTGCATTGCGGGCCCATGATCTTCCAAGACCCTGTGTGGTGTTGGAGACTGTATCTCTGAGTCAGCTAAATACGTTCTGATGAAGTTCAGAAAGCATTGTTTCATAGATAGAGCGAACACTGTACCTTTCACCCCATTAGCAACTGCCAGATACATTTTGGATTTGGCTTTCCCTATCTAATTTGACACCTAATAGCTAATCTCTTTCCCCTTTAAATTTCCGATGTGTCATATTGCATTACATTTCTTCTGTCACCTTCCATCACTGTATATTTTGTTGCAAAGAAAAGCCAATGTGATATGACATAACACAAGATGATGGGATCCAAGAGATTTAAAGCGGTGCTAGTCAGCGGAGCAGAAATGGGACACATTGCCTCAAATGTGCCAATACTCACTTTTTGAAAAGTAGATATCTGCTAAAAGCAGGTATGTAGGGTGATCCATAATATTAACAGTTAAGGGAAAAGATATGGATTTTATCTTTTAGTGGCAAATTTAAAACTCTCTGCAACCCTATATAAATAACAGAAAAATTGATTCAAAGTGACAATGGCCAGAGAAAAATTAGTTTGATCCTATTCCTTTTTGTGTGGTAAGCATTCTCCTACAGTCACTGAATAATACAGCAACGTGCCCTTACAGTCTTGCCATTGCATTTTCAGACAGAATTGTAAATAACTTTCATACATTTACTTATGCCAATCAAACATTGCTTTTTGCATTTAATGCTTTAAATAATAACAAAACAATATACACTGAAAATAAATTTGCACATTGCTTAAATAACTTTTTTGGCTTTTAGTATGTTTTTAAAATATCAAGTTATAAAGATATACCATAAAGCCATTATTATCCATGAGATGAAGGAGACTTAGCACCTTGTATACAACTCAGAATCACCCTGGAGGACATAATTCTACCTATTTTTACAAAAATTATTTCATTTATGTTTTTAACTTGTATTTTTATAGTGAATCCACTTACATATTCCATGAAAAAAAGTCTAGGGTATATGGTACAAAAGAAAAAAAATAATGTAGAATGCAGATAGGCAGGGGAAAGGTTTCTCTCTATGGTCTGTATAGTTGACATTCTGATTTTTTAACTATCAAATACCACATTAGAATGCACATTCTACGATTGGGGAATTCCCCACCCAATGAGTATTAGCACGTCGCACAGTCATCTTCCCAGTAAAGTGAGCGAGCTATTTTAAAACTTACTATCTATTTGGAAGCTCAAATACAAGAATATGAATTGTGCTATGCCAATCTGATATGCTCAATCAATGGTAAATAAGAAGCTAATAAAACAATGAAAACATAATTATTTGGGGAAATGATGATGATATAAAAATATTACTTTTATGTTAGTCATAGCAGATGTACTAAGGGTTCTGCTGGCAGCATGATCAGTGTCCAGTTTCAGATAGGGCAATGGTGTAGAATCTGAGCACACTGTTCACAGGCAACGAGAATATAGTCTTTGCTGGACAGATTATGGTAAAATACTTGTTGAAATGACCAGCATCCCCTGCCCCCTTGCTTCCTCTTCTCTCTGCTTGGATCTCCAAACTTGCATTAAGTATATTTTGAAGTACACAATCACACCATCATTTATGTCTATTTCTCGTTAGTTTAATTTTAGTCAATTTTTCATTGTTTTATTATAACAATTTTTACTATTTGAAAGCAAAGACTCAATGAACCATTTAGAACTGGACAAAAGCATTTAAATAGTGAGTTCAAATCCAAATGGATACATATTGACAGTTTGTTTAAAAGTTTCATTTGGGTTATTAAATGAAAATTGCATTAATATTTCACTTTACACAAGTTAGACTTTTAGGCAAACTTTTCAAAAATAATTAGAAGTGGGTGGTGCCTGTGGCTCAAAGTAGTAGGGTGCTGGCCCCACATACCGAAGGTTGTAGGTTCAAACCCAGCCTCTACCAAAAACTGCAAAAAAAAAATAATAATAATTAGAAGTAATATAATCATCTACTGCTAGTGAGGATGCAGAGTAAAAGTTGACTCTCGTACATGGTTGATTACAAGGTGAATTACTATACTTTTTGTTTGGCGGTATTGAACATACATATTTATAAAACAACACACTTTGATCTACAAAGCCCCTTCTTAGGATTCTTGAGATTCAAATCCATGGAAATAAATGCATCCAAAGTGGGATCTAAGAATAAAAAATAAATAGATGAATTAATGCATAAAGGTACATACACAGTAAAGGAGCTTTAGTGAAATTCTAGTTAAAATGTGGAAAAAGCTTAGAGAGTAAATATCAATCAAATAGGGGAAATTTGTATAAGGTGTGATGCATTGATTATGTGACCTGATCTACAAATCCTCCAAAAAACATGCTAGGTACTTTCCAGGGCAATAGATAGATTGCATTTTGCAATTTTTAGAAAAGGAAGCAAAAATATTTATATTTACATTCATACTTATAATTTGGTTTGTTACAATTTATATTATAAATTATGGTAATTTTATATAAAGACACGGTATTTTGGTAATATCATTTATCCAGGATCAAGAGGAAGTAGAGATATAATAATAATAATTACTAAAGAAGATGAGTAAGTAAAATTAGTACTTAGCCAAAAAAAAAAAAAAAAAAAGTGGTCTGTGAGAATGAAAAATCCTAGTAAAAACTGTGAGTTACATTGGGCAAAGTGGTTCATGCCTATAATCCTAGCACTTTGGGTGGCTGAGGTAGGTGGATCTCCTGAGTTCAGAAGTTCGAGACCAGCCTTAGCCAGAGCAAGACCACCTCCCCATCTCTAAAAATAGCCTGGCGTTGTGGTGGGCACCTGTAGTTCCGGCTACTTGGGAGGCTGAAGCAAGAGGATTGCTTGAGCTCAACAGTTAGAGGTTGCTGTAAGCTATGACGTCAGGGGACTCAACCAAGGTTGATAAAATAAGACTCTGTCTCAAAAAACAAAACAAAGCAAAAAAAGCCATATGTAACATTTGAGTGTTATCCTCAAAAAGCAGAGACTTTCCCAGAATCATCCTCTGAATCACACAGCTGAAAGAAGAGTTTTCTCCATTGCCTTTGGGAAAGAAATTATAACTCATTATATATTCTTCATGTTCATATGCATATAAATACATAGAGTAAGGTATGAAACATGATGGAAGTTGTCTTAATAATATAAATGTTACATGCTTAGCTATGAGTTTTTCTTAGCTATGACTCTTTTCTCTGTTTTTAATAATTGAATCCCTGTTTTAGAAATCTCATTAATTCTCTTCTCACTTGAAGTGCATTAAACTATGTTACGGAGCCATTTTCAGATTAAGATGGCTTATGTATGCTGCTGTTCACAGTAAGCCCCTGCCAGCAACATTGCCTGTCTGGTTAGATCAAACGTCACTAATTCCCAGCTCACTGTGGCTGCGCTGTGATACTGCAGTGGAAGACTCTCTACTCTGGTTTAGATCTGTCTCTACTTATTTCCCATCAAGACTACTACCTCTGTTCTAACACCATAGATGTAATACCTTGTCTCTGGACCTCTAGATGTTCCCACAGTCAGTTATCTCCTCATTCTTTGAAGGGGTGCCTCACACACAGCCTCAGTTCCTCATTCTGGCCACTTGGCTTGCCCCAACGCATTTAATAATCTGAGTCTTAAAATTGCCACATAAAATCTGAAAAATCATATCTAGAGGTAATTGCAGTATAGTTTAAATGCTAAATATGAGGCTACACCTTATTAATGAAGGTCAATACCAAAGGTACTCTCAAAAATAGAACAGACTACCACATTAAAGGTGAAGTGGATGGTTGTAGATATACGAGTCCACATTGATTTGTTATTTCTCATCATTAGGAATATGAGAGATAACATTTTATTGTCAAGAGCATAAGTGATCTTTCCAGAAAGCAAATTTTCTGCAAGGAATTTACTTACATTCATCAATAACACAATTTTAAAGAAAAGTTTTTAAAAACACTTAAAAACTTTTTGAAAATAACAACTCAAGGTATCAACAGCACATGAAAAAATTGACCTTTACCTTTCCCTAAGCCATTTTATTTTAGGAACGAGTATAAAATTTGAAGAACAATATTCTTTGAGCTTATAAAAAATAATAATTTTTATTCAATATAGAAATCTACATATGCACTTTGTCATCAATTTAACCAAAGGTTTTTTTTTTTTTTTTTTTTTTTAATGAGAATTCAACAGTGAATATATGGGAAGGAAAAAAAAGAATTTCTTTAACTGGTCACAGAATGTAATTATGTTTTATTATAGTTAAGATGAAATTAAACTTTTTAATTATAAAGTTACATTATAATTTGAATCTAAACAACTGTTCATAAAATGGCCACTGGCGTTGTCATTAAAATAAAAATAGACCGAATTTAAATTAAAATAAATGTCTTTTTAAAAAACACAGCTGAGGTCCTAATACCATTTTCTTTTCTCTCTTTTTTTTTTTAAACAAGTGAATAGTTTATTAAGAATTAAACAAAGGTATGATGTGATACAGTACAAGCAAGACACTCAAGATAGGTATAATAGTACTACTCACACAAAAACTTAAAGTTCACCTCAAAAAAAAATCACAAGACAAAAGAAAAAGCAATTTTATTGTTATAAGATAAGATATTTCATGCAAAGTATTAACTCTGCCCCCCCAAAGCCTACCCTCCCAACAAACAAAAAGCTATCTGGGAATACTGCTATACTAACATATTAACCACAGTATAATTATTCATAGGAAAACAGTAATTAAGCAATGAATTGAATTAAATAACAAAGTTCAAACTGTCATAAACTCATAGACCCCAATGATTTTACAAAACAAGCAATTCCAGAAATTTTATAAACAATAAAAGAAATATTTCAATATCATTCTACTTGATCTGGATGCACCTGATACTGAAATTGGAGAAAATATATTGTTATAAAGAGAAATTACAAACATGTTTCACTTATAGACGAGGATGCAATATCCTAAACAACATATTGACAGGTTGAATTACAAAATTAATATTTAAGTAATATACTTTAGTCAGAATTGAATCCAATTTATATGAAAGTTAGACACTATTTTCTTTTCTTTTCTAATACCATTTTCTTTATAATAACTCCTAAAACAAAAGCTCTAAACTGTTGGGATCATATCTACCATTTTATTAGTTAGAAAGTTTTTGTTTTCTTTTTAAAGGACACCACCTCTTTCCATTTCTCAACAATAGTATTGTGTTAACTGTTGTTAATCTATCAGGTTACCTGAAGAAGCAATTTCAATACTAAGTGAATAAAAATGCCTTCTTTTTCTCTAACATTAAAACAAATCTGCTTGAGTAAATAAGACATTTTGTGATGCACTTTTTTTTTTGTAGTTTTTACCCCGGGCTAGGTTTGAACCCACCATCTCCGGTATATGGGACCAGCGCTCAACTCCTTTGAGCCACAGGCACAGCCTGTGATGCACATTTTAATTCAATTATGGAATGCACATATGTGGTGCACATATTAATTCAATGATGGCATGAATATTGCAAGAGTCCTAATATTTCCAACAATGGTTTACCTTTTTTATTGAGTAGTGTAAAAGAAGTACAAATAAGTGTTTTACATTGAATACTTTTAAAAGGTCTAGAATATGGTATTACAAAGTTTAAACCTTGAAATGTTACACCACTGATAGTAAGGAAAACTACTACAAATATTCCATGAAAGAAATAGCAATAGGAGACCTCAATTTAAATTCTTAAAACCAATGATGATTCAATTAAACTACATTCCGTTAGTTTCTGTGGGCCTGAATAGAAAAGGCACTGTTTCTGTGTTCAAAAGCCTTTCCATCAAGTTTGCTGAAAGTAAAAAGCAACTAGTGAGCAGTCAAGCATTTATATCTTAGCATGAGTTGTGTGCTATTACAATTTATCTTGTGGCAATTCATATAAAATTTCACCTCATTTTTTAAACTGAATTCTAAAAAGAAAAAGTGCACAGAGAAATGTGTTTCAGACCCTCCAAAATATGGGAGGTCATGCTTCATTTTATTCTACGTCTAGTTCTTACAGATTATCTGATAACAAAATGAGACCAATGATTGCACTACCAATAATTTCAGAATATTCCACAGGGTGTCAGTTCCGAGGTGAGTAGACTGAGAACTAGAATATACTCTTAAAAACTCACAAAGAAAGGACATGGGCTTGGGTTAAAGGCTATGGAGTAATATATTGAAAGATATTATGTGAATCAGGAAAATAATTCAGACATTTCAGAGGGTTGACACAAAAACACTGTAAATTGACTTTTTATTTAATTTTTGATTTCTAATTTGCCTTACTGCATTATCACATAGTAGTTTAGAAGTGAAGTCAAAGAACTTTTTTGTTTAGGTAAGAATGGCAAGAAAAGGAATATTTAGGTTAGGCAGCCTGAAATCTAAGTTGTATTTTATTGGCAAGTGCCTGTAAGCTCTGAAAAGTTCAAGTGCAGTTTCCTATTTAGAAGATATGAAACAGTGTATACCTTAGGAAGAGGAAGGTTGGGGCTTAGAAATATTGATTTGGTCCTTCAAAGTTACACTTGGTAATTCATTTCTATTAAACACTTTAGCGGAAGGTAAAGGCTTTTCTTTTTAGGCGACGTCTGCCAAGAATCCTCAGGCAGTGATTTATCGGAGTAAGATGAGAGAAGAACAACCTTGCTTATACTACACTAGATAAAGGAGTTTCTCGTGTGGTAAGATCTTTGGCATATCTGCACAGAGCAAGTTGTTTGGTGAATTATAAGAGAAAATCTGATACTGTCTCCGAAGGGCTTTATATATTTGAAATGCAGGTGATTGAATCCGTGAATGTATCTCCTAAGGGCCTTGCAGCAAAAGGACTGAACCATGTAACTTCAGACACATTATTTAACCACTCTGAGTCTTATTTTATCATGTGCATAATAAGTGTTAAAAAACAAACACACATCAACTAACAGATGATTGTCGTCAGGATTAAAATAGATAATGTAAATGGAGCATTTAGCAAAGCACAAGTACATCTAACCAAGTTCAAAGCAGATATTTTGCCATATAAACATTGAGTTGTTCTTTTCTTTTTAAAATGTAGCTTTTTAGTCTTGTTAAATCATCTCTATTCCCTGCCACAATGATAACATATTTTTATATTGAATCAGAAATGGCAAAAATGAAAACATAGGAAAGGGTAATAGGCAATAAAAAAGGCTTATTTTTTAACTTTAAATGCTAGCAGAACTATGCTGTTCATGATTTTTTATAAATTTGTTTAAATAACGTTATTAATTTATAATAAAGAAATTTAGTTCAGCTATTGTAGATGTCCTCTTCCCATTTTGGCACCTAAAGAAAGTATGCTGCGTGTCCCAGTGGCCATATTTTCTTTATTATTGGAAAAAAAGGCAATTCCAATACAGTGCTGATTAAAGCACTTGAGTTGAAATAAAATACTATATAAATTTCCAGTAATCTGGAATGATAGTGCAGTATATGAAAAGTTGAACGTGGCTGGAATTCTCAAATGCGTAGCTAGCTTATTGAACAAGCTGGATGTAGGCGACTGTAGGTGGACACCGCTAACCTTCTCACTCCATGTTGCTGTTCAGCCATCTCTCTGTATCTCTGAAGTATTGGTTCCAGGATCTCCTGACTTTAAAAGGTTCAAGTCCCTTATATAAAATGGCCTGATATCTGCATACATCCTATGCACCTCTACCAATATACTTTAAATCATCTGTAGTTACTTACAGTACTGAATGCAATGCCTACACATCACTTCTTTTGTGTCCATGAAATGGAGGTACTTGGTGTGTGGCACATTCAAGTTTTACTTTTTGAAATTTTTTGATTTTCTGAATATATTTGATATGCAGGTGAATGAATCCATGTATATAGAACCCATGGATATGGAAGGTGATTGTATTTAAACTTTCCCTAGGATAAAATTATGTGCAAACTCACAGCTTTTCCATCACTCTCAATTAGATTCAGTTAAAAAAGAAAAAGTGAATGATATGGGGTTTGAGTGAAAAGTGCTTTCCAAATCTAATGTAATATCAAAATTTAAATATCACCTAATTAAAAATCCTTCCCTATCCCGGACTTCTTCCACCTTAGGTCAGGAAACGTGCAGTGAGACTTTTCTATTTTCTGTTTTCCCAGGTCCCATTTCACAGGTTTCTGAATTAACTTTCCTGAAGGAAGTCTTAGGATTCATCTTTTTCCAAAATAAAGAATCATACTGTGAGTTCCTAAATTCCTAATATACTGATTAATGGCTTACTGCCATTGCAAGGGATACTAATTTGTTTCTAAATCATAAAGTTTGATGACTTGTTTTTGGTAAAATTTTAGTAATTGTCTTGGACAAAGAAATTTTAGTTTATGTTACAAGCCATAGCCCATGATTGTAATGTTTGTATTATTTTACCCTTTAAGGAAAAAAGACAATTCCAATATGAAGAGGCCACTTTCCCTCCTCCTAAACTTTCCAACTTGTAATAGACTATGGAACTCTCTCAACTTTATTGGTGCCTCTTTCTGGGTAGATAATTGCCACTGGTTTTCAATGAACTTTGTCATTTTTTTCTTCCTCAACAGACTTCATTTGGATCAGTACACACACAGACACACACACATGAACAATATGTGTATACATATGTACACACACACACACACACACACAAGAGAACAGCAGAGTATTCTCAGGGAGAAGCAGTGAGGATCAGAAAGGGCTTACTGGATAGTGAGGTGGTTATTTGTTACTCATAACCTCAGATTGTCTCTCCTAGCGAGAAACTTTTACAGGGTATTTGGATGACCCTTACTATTTAGAAAGCCTTCTTTAATGAAGGCTTATATTTCATAAGAGAGTTTCCTTAAATATTTTTGATGCACTGAGTTCTGTGAAAGTGTACTCACTCTACTAGCATTCTCTTACTCTTCAGGGCAATGTTTTTGGGTAAGACTCCTATTTCCCTTTTTCCTTTCTTTCTGGGGACATCAGGACCTTGAGAAACTCACATGCATGTTGCACCCAATTTCCCAGCACCTTCCAAAAATGTTAGAGGGTACCAGTCCTCCTTTTTACCCTTCCTGCTGTTACATAGGATCCCTTTTAGGCTTTTCAGCGTGAATTCAATATGTGAATGTCCATTGAACGCTGAGAGACAAAATAAGCTCTTGGAAAGGACCTTGAAGTGCCTCCCCCCATCCCAGGTGGGTGGCAACTCTCAGAAATCCTCATTCTCCCAGCTCTTGTACCTAACAATAGGTCCTCTTTCCCAGTGAATCATTTCCCCTGATGAATTCTATGTAGCCTGGAGTTAGTTGATTCATATTGGCAGAAAGTTTGTAATCTTAGAATATTTGCCATAGAAATTATGGTGCATCTTACAAGGGTACATGTGACATTTACCAGGTGTAGAGTATAAATATCTTAACACAATAACTACGAAAATGCCATGAAGGCTATGTTAACCAGTTTGATGAAAACATTTCAAATTGTATACAAAACCATCACCTTGTACCCCATGATTGCATTAACATACACAGCTATGATTTAATTTAAAAAAAAAAAAACAAAAAAAAAAACCTAGTTTCTACCATTTGAATGTGCAGGTAAGTGGAACTCTACTGTTCTTATGCTTTGGGCCTTGGCCAAAACAGGGCTGTAGAAAAGTCACAGGTTAACAACTAATCTTTTTACTTGTACAATTCAGGCATTGTGAAGTGGCTATATTTTACCCTGGAGAAAGGGAAACAGGGATAACCCACTGTGGAGAGAACACAGAGAGAAAAAAAAGAGAAAAATAAGAACAAGAACAAACCAAAAAATTAAGAAACGATTACTGATAGCCTCTTCATGTTTTGAAGCTTAACGATATTCTAGCTCTTGGAATCTGTGAAACATACTTTTAAGTTATGCTTGTCTATTTTTAATTTATATCCCAAACAGCTTTAATTAAATGCAGTCATTAATTATGTGTTATTTTCTTGCTTTTCTTTTGTTATTGTTGCTTTTCTGTAACTAGTATTATTACAGAAAACAGCAAGGATATCTACTTAAGAACAATGAGACTTTCATATTCTCTTATCACTTTTCAAGTTAGAGCTGACGACTGTGTACAAAGTCCTAAAATTAATTTTGAAAAAAATCCTTTTCATGACTCTAGACTTTAATTAGGTAAATTAAAAATGTTAGTACTTTAAATAATTTTGATAAATGTTGATTTGATAAACATTGCTGGGTTCATAAATTCTGTCTCTGACTATTTGGAACAACCGGATTTAATATTAATCTACATTTACTCTTCATACGATCTTCAAAATCAACTATTTGTGCTTAAGTTTCCATGTGTATTTCAGAACTTTCATGGAGGATCTAATTAGCTGGTGATAAATTGTCTGATGAGATCCATCCAAGTTAGCATAAAATCTTGAGTAAAGAGTCTTTTAAACCCTAAAACAAAGAGTACTACTGATGTTAAAAAGAATTTGCCACATAATTAAAAATTTGACATTTATAATAAACTGTGATTTTTTATGTTCTAAATCTCATATTTAAAAGTTTTGAACTGACAGTAGACTTAGTATGATAGAACTTTGGAATTACTTTAAGTACAATTTAAAATAAAATATTTTACATTATTTTCTTGACATTTTTCTCAGAGAAAATTTATTATCCAGGTCTAAAATTAATGATAAACATAAGAAATACTGTACTTATGTCTAATACATGTGTAAAGATATTACTAAATCACAATTTATCTTAATCATTGTGTGCAACATGCCACTGTGTCACAATCATATAGTGTAATTTAAAGTATCTGTGTTTTTAATATATTTTACTTTAACCTAACTTTTGGAGGGGGGTGAATTTACATGTTTTATTAAAAACTTCTATTATGCTTACAAATATTTTTAAGTTAATTAAATGTAAGTTAGAAATTCCCCCAAAAGGGAACACATTTATAAATAATGCTCTAGGTAGTGAAAGTGAAAATTACGTGGCAGATAATAGCATTTTCTCCTAGGCTCATAATTCTTGTGACCCTGGAGGAATTACTGTCTTTATTTTTAAAATAGAGAAACTGAGGCAAACGTCGCAGAACTCATAAATGGCAGATCAAATTAGAAGCCAAAGTTTCCAAACCCTAAGCCTGCAATAGCTCTCTTCCTTAACATAAATAGTTTCAGCTTGGAAAGAATGGAAGAGACGAACAGAGGGAAGTCAATCTAAAAAACACACAAATTAAAATGTCTGAAGGCAACAGTCATTTTGAAAATGACTCTCTTAAATGTTTTCTAATTTCCCATAAAAATAATTTTTTTTGTATCATAAAGACTTTCAAAACTCCAAAAATTTGAATTGAGTATTATCTTATTTCCATAAATTGTGACAGACTTCTGCCCAACTGGGAAACACTATGTCCCACCAGAACTGTGTTAACTTAGATACAATGAGCCTACGTCCCTTCACAGTTTTCTTTAGCTCATATTGTCCAGTTTTCTGATAGTAGAGAGAGAAACTGAGAGAGCCATAACTTCTACCATCAGTAAACGGGGCCATAGGTCTAAAACTTATTTGCACACAAGTGTCACTATTTGCCAGGGAGCTAGATAAGTATTTACCTTCGTTTAGCATTGTCAGATTACATTCAGATTTGCTATATATTGAAGATTGGTTCAGAATGTATGCATAACATTTTCATCCTCCATAGATAAGGAGGAAAGGGAGATTTGAAAATAATTCATGTAGAAAAATATAGGTTCAATGACAGCCAGGACTTTGTGTCAGGACAATTTTTTTTCTTTCTCTCTCTCTCTCTGTTTCTTTTTTTTTTTTTAAGATGAACTCTTCTTGTTTGTGGACAAATAGAAAAATAAATGACTCCCCCAAAGTCACATGAAGCAAGAGAGAAAGAAAAAAATACTTCACTATTTTGAGAACTCAAAGGAATAAAATGGCATTGTTGAAAAATAGAATTTGTTGTCTTTCCAAAGTATTGCAGTTCATGTGTCTCTCTAAAGCATAATCAGTAATAAATACAAAAAGTAATGGCTCATCTTTCTTGCAAATTTGCTTGAGTCCTTTGTAGATTCCAGTAATTAGAACTTTATTGGATGTATAGTATTAAAAATATTGTCTTTCATTCTATAGGCTGTCTATTCTCTCTCTTGATTATTTTCCTAGGTGTGCAGAAGCTTTAAAATTTAAACACATCCCATTAGTTTCTTTTAATTGTTGTAAGATTGCCTTTGGTATCTTCTTCATAATTCTTTACCTATCTATGAGAGTTTTTCTTACTTCTTATTCTAGAATCCCCCAGGTTTTTATGCATTAGTTTTAATTCTGTTATCCATTGTGAATTAATTTTTGTGACTGGTGAGAGATGAGGATGTTGGTTGAGTCTTCTGCTTGTGACCCTCCTATTTTTATAGCACAATGTATTGAATACGGATTCTTTTCCCCAGTTTATACTTTTGTCTGCCTTGTCAAAGATCAGGTGGCAATATGAGGATCATTTCCTATCTGGCTCTCTGTTTGTATCCATAGGTTTATGACTCTGTTTTGTGCCAATATCACGCTGTTTTAGTTTCTATAGACTTGTAGTATAGTTTGAAGTCAGCTTAAGTGGTGCCTCCTGCTTTTTACTTATTTTATAAGGTTGCAAAACCCTCTATCTGAGGGGTTTTTCCGGGTCCATATAAAGTGTAGAATCATTTTTCCTGTATCTAAAAAAAAAAAAATGGTGGTACTTTGATGGAGATTGAATTAAATATGTAAATCATTTCGGTAGTATAGACATTTTAACTATATTGACTTTGCCAATCCATGAGCACAATATATTTTTCCATTTCTTTATATCCCGTATAATTTCCTTCCTCAATGTGTCATAATTCTCTCTGTAGAGTTCTTTCATCTCGTTGGTTAGATATATTCCAGAGTATTTTAGTTTCTTTGTTGCAGTTGTCTGTTGGTAGAATCTTTGGGGTTTACTGTGTACAAGATCACATCATCGGCAAAGAGCAGTAGTTTAATCGTTTTTTTTCCCTTCAGAAGCACTTGTTTTCTTTCTCTTCAATAATTGCTGTAGCTGGTTCTTCCAGTGCTTTGTTGGACAGGAATGGTGATAGTGGACATCCTCATCTAGTTCTAGATCCTGGTAGGAATGCTTTCAATTTTTCCACATTCAATGTGATGTTAGCTCTGGGAGGGTCATATACCAATCCCCACTAAAAAGTGAGCAAAAGGCATAAGCAGAAGCTTTTCAAAAGAAAATAGACTAATGGCAAAAAAGTATATGAAACAATGCTCAACAACTCTAATCATCAGAGAAATGCATATCAAAACCACAGTGAGAAATCACCTTACTTCAGTGAGAATAGCTCTTATCAAAATGGCCCAAAACAACCAATGTTGGTAAGGATGCAGAGTCAAAGGAACTCTCATACACTGTTGGTCGGACTGCAAACTAGTACAACCACTATGGAAAGTAGTATGGACACACTTCAAAGAACTGAAAGTAGATTTGCTTTCTTATGAATACACTAATCCCACCACTGGGCATTTATCCAGTGGAAAAAAGGACATTCTATCACAAGGAGACTTGCATTCCAAAGTGTGTAGAGCAGCTCAAAGATACGGAAGCCACCCAAGTGCCCACTGATATATGAGTAGATTATTTAAATATGTACACATATACATATATATGTATATATATAAAATACTCATGGTGTGTATATATTTATATATACACCATAATAATTTACTCTATAATATACTCGATACCATATAGTGTATAGTGTATATTTATTCTATAATATACTCTATACCATTTAGTGTATATAGTGTATATAAAATACTCTATGGTGTCTATATATATAGAGAGAGAGAGAGAGTAAAGAATAAAGAATTATAGAATAAAGTATTATGGTGTCTATATATAGAGAGTATTATATTATATATTATATTATATATATATAGACAGCATAATACTTTATTCTATAATATACTGTATACCACATAGTAATATACTTTATTACCATAGTGTATATATATATATATATATATATATATATATATATAACCATAGAGTATTACTCAGAACTTTTTAAAAATGGTAACCTACTACCTTTTGTAATGATGTGAATGGGTATGGAAAATAATTTGAATGCTGATTGAAGCATTGCAAAAAGGAAAAAACAAACACCACATATACTCAAGGCCAAATTAGAACTAATTGAGCATATCTATGTGCACATATAGAAGTAAAAACTTGGTGGAAATAAAGCAGGTGGGAGACTGGAGGAAGGGGAAGGGTAATCTCACACTGAACGGGTACAATGGAAACTTACTGCTGAAAGGCACACTTTTATCTTTGATCTAAAGTGTACAAAAGCAAACTATGTAACTGAGACTTGTACACTCCAATAACATTCTGAAATTTGAAAAATGAGTTCAATGGCTGTATAAGAAAGCCCTGTGAAATAAATGAGTCCTTGAAATTAACAAAAGGAAAAAAAGCAAAAAGTAAAGGCTGAAATAAAATGGAGATAAGTGAGTTAAAAAACAAGTGAATTGATAAACAGTAGCAAAGACATAGGAGAAAATAACATATTTTATGTTAACATAATTTTAAAATCTCCCTAAAATTTCAAAATATAAAGAAATAGAAAGAACTAGTAAAACATCAATAGCTACCAAAGGAATGATGACACTATAAGCTCTGATTATTAGACTGATTTTAGAAACAAAAACTATAAATTGTAATCATATTTTTGAATAAATGATAGGAATCAAAAATGTATGTTATAGTCAACTCTACCTTTGTCAAAAGAAGCAATGGTATAAAATATATGGTAGTCCACATGAAACAAACCACATAGAATAAAATTTAGAGTATCAGTATAAGTGTAAATGAAATAGATTTCTTCATAAGTTTTGTAACTGTCAGATTGAGTATAACTAACAACCCATCTATTTTCTACTTAAATAAAAGTTTAAAGAAAAAAAAATAAGAGGTTGGAAGTGAAAATATGAACAGACAATTTATATGAACAGACAATTTTTTTTTTTTTTTGCAGTTTTTGTTCAGAGCTGGGTTTGAACCTGCCACCTCCAGCATATGGGTGCCCTACTCCTTTGAGCCACGGACGCCGCCCAACAGACAATTTTTTAAGACCCCAAGATTTAAATCATTTAAAATGAAACATTTGCAAACTAATGGGGGTGGTTAGAGAATGACCCCACGGTGGGTTTGTTGCTGTATATTTGTTTATGCAGGGGGGTCGGTTTCAGAGTTTATGAATTGTGAAGAATTGGCAGATGTATTGGAGGAGATGAGTATGATGAAAAACAGATCTGAGACAAAATTCTCAATTCTGGAGTTTCAGAAAAAAAGATGACAGGTACACAAGAATTTATCTAAGAGCTAGAATTACAACTAGCCACGAAAGATAAACAATAATCCTTCTCAAATTCTTTGAATTAGCAAAGGGTGAGAATTCACCTACATATCTACCCATAGGTGAATACTGAAGTAAAATCCAGCATGTTCAATATGCACTCCTCTAAAGGCTGTTAGAGTCAAAATTCTAAGACATGCCTGTATATTTTTATTTAAACGAGCAAACAATTGATGTATTGGGATATGTGTGCCACCATTTATATAAAGGGTAAAAGAGCAAAAATTAGAAAGTATATAGGTTTACAACTGTGATTCATAGTTTAAGCTCCTTCAGGGGCTGTCAAGGCTTGAATCCTGACTGTCTTGGACCAGTTGTGCAATTTTAATAAATTTAAGGGACATACCTCTCCTTCAGTTTTAATATTTTCTGCCTTGTAGGATTGTTGTGATAATTAAATATGTCCATTCCAGTAAATGTTAGAAACCTGAAAAATAATCATATTTAAGCAATTACATGTTTAGAGAATTGAAAGACAATTAGGTCTAAAAAAACCAATCACCATATATAAACAATTACATAGTAATACAGTTAATTATATGGTCAATTATATTTTCTTTAAGTTAAACATATACAAATGCCATTAAATTTTAGTTGCTTTAGTTTTATAAGAAAAGGAGTACTTTCGGATAATTTATTGGTTAAGAAAATGATAATTTCTTAAATAATTTCTGATAATTAAGTCACATGAATATGGTCATAGATATAAAACTGGTTTGCAGTGAAAGTGAACAAGTACTTCCTTTTGTGATAGACACAATTATTCACATTAAGAAAAAATGTTATAATGGCCAATTCTTGTGGCTTATTAAAATATGACCAATTTCATGCTTCATAAATGTTAAAATAAACCTCACAAATTGACAATGGTTCTCTATTCATTTCTAGTAAACAAACCTTGAAATTCAAGTTTTTTGACTAAATCAAAAGTATGTCTTTAGTTTGCAATATGTAGATTCTGGTAAACAAAATTCTTTCTAACTTTTTTTACTACCTTGTCACAAAAACTGTAATGACTGCCTCTGTATGAGTTTATGAAACAATTATATCAAAAACCTATAATTTTCTCATTATCTCTCCCTGACAGCTTTTTAAACTTAGATCTTACTGTAGATCTTACTGTAGATCTTACTGTAAACTGTAGATTTCTACAGTATACTTAGCCATGACTTCACCTAATTATTTTATTCTCATATATATATTCTCATAAATATATACATGCATACACACAAATACACATAAGTGTGAATATGAATAACTTTTAAAATAATCAAACAGCCAATGAAGCACGCAAAAGACACTGGTAGGTTTAATGGAAATAATATTTTAGGGAATTAATTAAAATATAAACAATATAAAAAATCAAAGAGAAAACTATGTCAAAACTGAATTTGCAAACAGTACCCTTTTAAAAATTGTGCTATCATATAGTGATTGGTGCTTGTTCACATAGTGTAGATTAGTATATAAAATATTGCATTCCAATATTTTTTAATAGGAAATTATGAGGAAATGTGTTGTCTCTTTGCTTTCCCTTGAGGGTTCAAAGTTGAAAAATGATATAAATCTTTCTACATTTTGTTTATTTACCTGTTTATTTTTTTCCTGAGATTGGCAAGATTCCCTTTCTTTCGATTCTCTTTTACCACTTGACTTTATTTTTCTACAATCAGAATAGACACCTTTCTTCCATTTTAAAGACTAATTTGTCTGTGACTAATTTTGACAATTACATTGCCAAGAATTCAAACCAAAGATTTTTGCCAATGTAGCTCTTATTCTAGATCCAGACTGATTCCAACACATACACCCAAGTTTTTATTTCAAGAATTTCTATGTTAAGCTGAATTGGCTTAGGAAATACATTATAGTTTTAAATATATTAAAGTTTAAATAGAATCATGGGAGTCAGAGATGTAAATCATAATGATAGTAAAACCTATTCTCATTAAGCTAGTTGTAGTGTTTAGAGCTCTTTTTCTATGCATAGCACCCAGCTGACTATTTTTTAATCAAGTTTCTCATTAACAATATATGATAGTAAATAGAGTGACCACACGTAATAATAGAGACAGGTCTTTAGCAAATGAGCTCAGAAATACAAAAGAGACAGACGCACAAGAATAAGAGCTGAGAATAATGCCAGATACAATACAACATTAGGTATTCTGTAGACACCAGGTAGGCGTTTCACCACAAAAATCTATGGAGCTTAAGCAGACCTCTGTGAAAGGCAATAAGCATGACTCTGGATCCCAGTGCTTCAATACGATGTTGTTGTTGACACTTCAACTAGAATAAAAATGTGGCTCTTGAACTGCAGACAATGTATTGAGGACTGTTAACAAGTAAAAGAAGGTAACACACTCCAAAAGCCTATCGTGGTTGTCACTTCATCTCACCTTGTTCTAAGATAATCTCTGCATTTTTTGAAATTCACCATTTTCCATTGTTAGTCCTGCTTCATTTTAACAGCCTCACTCATTCTGCACTGATTTTCCACAGGAAAAAGCATCTTTTAGCATACACAGAGTAAAGGACCAGAGATAATATGAAACAACTCTTTATGTAGCAAGCATTGTAAGATAAATATACACAAATTAAATTTAAATTTAAAAATGAATACCAAATATTTAATATGATCATTTCCTGATTCCATAATCTATATCTTACAAGAGTTTCCCGTCAAATAACACAAACCCCCAATTCTTAGTGTGATTTATTTATGTTTATGGTCTACTCTCGAACCTTTCAAAATATGTCAACAACTTTCTTCTCCATCTTGAATTTTCCCTGAAATCAACTGCCTTTTCTTGATCCCTTGATTTCTATTTTTAAATAAACCTCTCTTCAGGATAACAATTCAATAAAATTTGAAAAACTTATTTTGCCCAGATTGTGTACCCAGCAATATTCTGAGAATTGCAGATACATAAATGAACCACACACATAGAGGTGAATATTCTAGTGGGAGCATATGAGTATTAAAATAAAATAATTACTTCATAAGGTAAATATACGGTAAGGTGTTAACTGATAAGATGAGAAATTAAACAGGAGAAGGGAGTACATAGAATGTGAAAAGAGGGTCACAGTGAGAAGGTGACATTTAAATAATGACATGAAGGTGAAAAATCAGATTACACAAGAGGGATTTTACTTAACAAATGCAATCGGTGTCACCTAGTTCTCTGTACCCTCAGTGAATCCTCAACAATAATAAATAAATAAATACAAAATGAAAATAATACATTGTGTATGCAACCAATAGTTCTATAGAACATATGAGATCAGACACTTAAGGTCACAAACTCATCCTGGAAAAAGTGCTACATACTTCATTGCTGAATATCACTGCAGAGAGGGACTTCACTTGGGAAGATAAGCACCAATGCCAGTGCCTAGTCCACCCCTGAAAGCAATTTTAGAACTCTTTCTGAAATGGCCAGCAGAGCAGTTATCATATTACCTTTAATGTCCTGAAGGTCATCAAAATGTCTTCCTTTCAATATTTCTTTCACTTTTGGGTAAAGACACAAGTCACTGGGCACCAAATCAGGTGAATAGAGAGTGTGTTCCAATACAGTTTTTTGGTTTACTGACTAAAAATACCTTACAGACAGTGCTCCGTAAGCTGGAGCATTGTCATGATGCAAGAGCCATGAGTTGTTGGCCAAGATTTTCAGTTAAGATTTTTGTGGTTTATCTATCAATATTTACTTGATCTGCTATGTTTCTCACAGTCAGTCAATGATGTTGACACACAATTAGACAAATTTTCATGATATTTTGTCAGTTCTGCTTGTTACTGGCCACCCTGACCTCTCTTCATCAGTGATGTGTTCTCTCCCCTCTGCAAAACATTTAATCCATCTGGACACTACCACTTTCTTCACGGTATTATCTCCATAAATTTGGACTAACATGTCTTTGATTTCATTTCCACTCTTGCCAAGTTTAACAAGAAATTTACAAAAGTTTCTTGTTCTAATTCGAGCTTTGACATTCTCATGATGGCACACAAAAACATGCAACAATAATGAATGCCACTTAGCAAGACACCTCCACACGGGGACCAGAACCCACTTGTGGGATACTGATATATCATGGTTTTAAAGCCTTGTTGTTTGTAGTGTACTGCCAACATAAACTCATAGTGGCTGGCTAGTGAACTTTTTTCACCTTGTATATCATAATATAGAGTATAATATAGTTTGTCTGTAGAATAAATTTCATTACTTAGGTACCAAGCCATGTTCTCATCATGTTAAATGACACTATTTGTTAAGTTACATAACAACTCTGTGAGGTAGGAAAATTATCCACATTCTACAGAAACTGAGGCAAAGAAGGTCCATATAATTTGTTTTAGGTCATATAGGTGACTATTGTTTTCAATTGAAAGTGCTTTTGGGGCAGCGCCTGTGGCTCATCGAGTAGGGCGCCAGCCCATATATTGAAGGTGGAGGGTTCAAACCCAACCTTGGCTAAAATGCTAAGCAGAAAAATAGCCGGGTGTTGTGGCGGGCGCCTGTGGTCCCAGCTGCTCGGGAGGCTGAGGCAAGAGAATCGTCTAACCCCAGGAGTTGGAGGTTGCTGTGAGCTGTGTGACTCCATGGCACTCCACCGAGAGCAATAAAAGGAGATTCTGTCTCTACAAAAAAAAAAAGGAAGAAAGTGCTTTTGTTCCAGTTTCTGGGATTTTAAAATTATCAGAGCCACCCTCTGAGGGGCAGGATTGTTAACATTCTGTTTATTTTCTTCTATATAGAAAATTAAAACCTGAAGTAATCTCTGCCCATTGATCTTGGTCTTGTCCTACTTTTCCTCCATTTAAAATCCCCCAGTTGCACAACCCCCTGGAAAATATTTACCAGTATAAGAAATTTAGTTTTCAGTTATACCATATATGGGAATCAGCCAAGCAGTGTAAATTGAATGCTAGAACTTCAGATATGTTTTCCTTTACAGGCTGGTGCCAGCATCAGGGAAAGATACGCCTCTAGGTCCTTCCTGTCCTCACCATTCTCTGATCCTTAGGAAGACAATTTTAGAAAGGAATACATGTACATAGTGACACACACACACACACACACACACATATTTACATACACGTTCCCTACTCAATCCTAAATCTAATAACTTTCATAAAAATTCAGATCATATTCACAAAAACAAAAAAGAAGTTCCGAAAGGAAACATCCTATGGATGTTTTGTAATGCTCTCTAATCCTATGTTTTTGATTCAGAAATGATTAAGTTTACAGGTAAAGGCCAAAGGGAATCTGTGTATGTGTCTCATAATGATGCCCAAGATCTTCTGAAGGTTGACTGGGGAGAACAAAGGTTCCAACTTTGTTGGAAGATGTCAAGGTAGCCCAAAAGGGTTTCAGACAACTAGTAAGTTGAAATCAATAAAGGAGAGGTAAAGAAAAGAAATACGACTCACAGAAAAACATGATTAAACAGCATGAAATGCAAACAAAAATAAATAATTAATAGTAAACTTAACTAAATAGAAGGAATAGCAGGAAATAGATTATCTACAAATAGATTATTTATCTACATCATGATATAAATGTAAAAGATTTAAATTTTCCATGTAAAACACAAAACTGAAGCATCTTGAAATGGTTACGAACAGAATCTGGCAGTTTATTAATGAGACATCAAATACAAACTGACAAGAAACGTAAAAGATAAAGGAATGAAAATGGAACACTGTGAAAAATAAACAAATGTTGGTAGGAGTAGAAATTATCAAACAATTATCACGAATTTCAAAGCCGAAGCACTAGAGAGAGAGATTGCTTTATTTTGCTAGACTAAAACATCCCTTTAGTGTACTATTCATGTTATTGTTTTGTTATCTAAATGAAAGAAGACAAATCTTGTAAGTAAATCCTGGCCTCTGTTGCCTGTAAAACGTACTAAAAGTTTCAACATGTCATCTGTTTTCAATTTTTCCTTAAAAAAGAAGCAAAAATCAAAAGTTATTATACCACCTAATAACTAAATAAAAATAAGAGGCTCCAATAGAATTATAAAGAAAAATATTACTCACATATTTTCCCACCCTACCAATGCCAGTCACCCCACAACGATGCTTCTCAGATAGCCTCACCTTTAATTTTTTTTGCAGTTACCTCCACGTTTTTAATATGTGCATAATATTATTTAATGTTCACATTAGACCCTATTATTTAATGCCTGTTATGAAGGATGAATACGTGGTTTCCCGTGAGCCCCTTCCTCATCCATCAGGCCTCTCCTCCATTTTCTCCATATTTTTCTAGCCATATATTAGTTAAAATTATCAATATCTTATCATGCCTTTAGTGATCTTAGTGTATTATAATTATATTTTAACTCTTCTTCTCTTTTTTAACCAATTGCATTTTGAATAGGTTTTCTCCAATCTTTTGTTGTCTTCTCAGCATTTATGTATTAATCTTCTCATTTGAACTTTTAGAAGTGGTTAAATAACACCTCCAATATTTTATCAAGTCTTACCCCTGAAACTTTTTTCCTGAAACATACTGTCCAGCTTCCCGCTTCAAGTTTTGGTTCCCAATTCCTGCTATGAACCACCTATACTGAAAGCTGCCTTTGACTCCAGTGCAGGATTGCAGGCCCCTTTCTGCATTGTTCTATAAAACATATGCCAATATTTTAGGAGAGCAGATGTGTGGGAAGTTCAGATATTTCTGAAAAATACTTTATATCTTGTCTCATTTTACTCAATAGGTAGTTTAGCAAATTTTACATTTTGGTTTTGATTTTTGAGTGTTTTAATTTGATTTTTGAAATGGGGTCTTACCATGTTGCCACAGCTAGCCTGGAATGACTAGGATAACTGGGCTCAAAATCCACCCACTTCTGCCTTCTGGGGGGCTGGGAGTACAGGCATGGGTCTCCATGCCTCGCTTATTGTATACAATCTTTGTGAGAGCTTTTGTCTATCTTCCACAAACCACTATCTCTTCATTCACTTTTCTTTTATTTTGTTAACACTGTATTTGTGTTCATCCATGTTTTATCTTGTGCTTTGAGAGTAAATAAATGTATATAGGCACATTTATACATTCAAAATGTTTTTAACATTTCAAATACCCAAGATCCAATTCTTAGTGAAATCTGAAGTAAAATTTCATAGGCTAGGATGTGTGATGATTCACTTCATGGAAGATACAGAGTAAGTACTACCTGTTTCCATAGCAAATCCCAATGAGTTTGTCTTTTCCCAAAAGCATAGACATGTATAAAGAATCAAAATCTTGGAAAAAGACCCAAGGAGATCAACATAGGAATCACAGTAATGAGACTGTCTGGGAACACCTTTCAGAAAATACAGATCTCCTTCAAAAAGAACGAACAGAAAAAACAAGGACCTTGAGGTAGGACTTTGTCTGTCATGTTAAAGGAATATTAATAAAGATAAAATACCTGAAGTAGAGAAAATGAGAGAGTGGTAAAAAAAGATCATGTAAGACTTCATAGGCTTCTGAAAATTTGATTGGTAATCTGAGAAAGATTAAATTTCACTAGATAGTCTTGAATAGATGAATAGTGACATCTATTTGCATTTAGAAATCAGTCTGATTGAAAAAGATGATAATTACATTGGTGCCTGTGGCTATAAGGAGTAGGGCGCCAGCCCCATATACCAGAGGGGGCGGGTTCAAACCCGGCCCGGGCCAAAAACTGCAAAAAAAAAGATGATAATTATAGAATAATGTACATTTATATATATTATATACATTCCTTCTTATTATACATTATATATATTCCTTTTTATTATATATTATACATTCCTTCTCATTGTATATTATATATATATATATAGATATTCCTTCAATTTATTTAAATGTAAAATGCATTAGGTTATGGATTTGAGGGTCAAAAATTTAAATAATACAGTAGAATCTACAAACATGATTAGATGATTTCTATCAGTTTTATTTATAATCTCAGATCTACAGAATCACAGAGGGTTTAAGAATTCAATAAGATTCACAGAGCTTCCTTAAACGTTACCAGTACTAATAGGATAATGAAGTTTGATTAAATTCCACTTTAGAGCCAGTGTAAGGCTCACATCACTTTATTTATTTATAGTTATAAACAACAATCTAGTGTAAATTTCCCACATGGCTATTAAAGAAACTATATTATATACTTGCTGCCTGATAATAGTGGATGTATTTTTCCTACTTACAATGTTGCATTGATTTTGAATAAATGTAATAATCATCCTTAATTAGAAAAATGGAAATATATCATAGATGTGTTGAATAAAATAATGAAGATAACTATTAGAATAAAGTGGAGAGCAAGTTGGCTGATTTACAGCAGTCAGATGCAGATGATTATTAAAGCATGTTCAGAGTGGCTGAAATGCAAAGAAAACTGGAAAGAACAATCAATAAAATAAGTCGTGAGTAGATCTACTATGTAAAACATGAAGGTTTGAGGAGAGATACTAGGACCTCTAATAAAAAGACGTGAATTGACAGGGGAAAAAAAAAAAGAGAGAGAGAGAGCTTAGAGATCAAAGGCAGTTTAGATGACTCAAAATGGTTAAGTCAGCTCTGCAGTTGGTGGAAACTACACCAGAGCTAAAGTAATATGGATTACCTAGAAGTGATAGGATCTCTGTAAATGGAAATTCTGTTCCGGGCAGTTACCATGGAGAAAGCACCTGGACCTGTATATATATTTTCTTTTCCCTGAAAGGAATTTGTAATACATGCTGTATATTACGCTTGTGGCTTTTTTTTTTGTATCTGATATCTATGTCTTGACCAGAGTAAACTCTAGAATGTGTGTGTATGTGTGGAAATTATACAAAAATATTAAGAATTAAAGTTTTCCCTAAAAGTATTAAAAAATAACAGTGAGTATCTTTGAATACACAGGAAAAGAGGGAAGAAAGTTTTAACTATAACAAATCCTTATAAAGAAAACATTAATATGTCTTCCATAAAATTCTATAAAGACATGAAAATCAAAAGCGTAAAATGCAAAATAGATGAGTAAATAAATAAAAGAGAGCAATGAGCAAATATTTCTGATTTCCTACATCAGTGAAACCTCAGATGCAAATAAAAAAATAATATTGAACAATTACAGCACAAAATATATTTCTTAATAAAATTACATGCAATTTAAATGATCATTAATGGATAATTAGATTTGGAGATACAACATCTTGAAATACAACAAATTTACAAGACAGAACTGTTCCAGTTAAGGCTCTCTAGCCACTTCTGGACACTAGCCTCAGTACCTTATTTGCTGGTATTGACACTGGGCCTGAGCTTCTCTTGCTTGTACCTCCTATACTATTAATTTGAGTTCTTGAATGATGTCAGAACATTTTTAGAGTCTTTGAAAACCAGAGATAGAAATCATCATTTTTTTTTGAAAATGAAGGAATGATCATATATTGGAAAATATTTTGCTGGTGGGAACAAAATAAAAATTTATAAGTTTACATACTTAAAATATTGAGAGAATACATACTCTTTTTAAATTTGTTAGAGAAAGCCATGAAAAGAAAAAAACTGGGTCAAATAATAACAGAAATAACAAGGTGTTTTTAAAAGATCAATGCAATTAGGAAAAATAGAATATACATAAAAAGCAATAGTAGAATCAAAATACACATTGGAGTATGATAGTGCACAATTCACACTTCTAAAAAAATTATTGTAAAGAAAATCATGTGAAAACTGTTTGTAAAATGCAAAGAGAGGTGACAACTAGCTGAAAACCATGAGAAATTAAATAATAGATATGAAGGATAAGAGACAGAGGATTCCAAAGAAGAATATAGTCTTTAAAATAAAAACAGTCATAAAATCTATAATCACTATAAAAGTATGAGTTGAAAAACATATCAAATATGTGTTACTAAAAATCTGATCTTGTTTTTTGAAAAAAATAAAAATTTCTGCTATTTTTAAATGTCAATAATGACAAAAATTGGGATAAAAATATGTTTTCTTTAAATTTATAAATATTTTGGTATCACTAAACTTCAGAAGAAAATAAAGCATTCACTACTGAATTTGGAGAAAAAATTTAAACTTAAAGTTATGTATTCAGGTAAGCATTTTTTTTATGTGTAATAGATATACATTATATACATGGAGATTTAGAGACACAGCATTTATATTAGGTGTAAATACTTTTTTATAAATTACATCTTATATATACTAATAAATACGTAATTCTTTATAAATTACAGATAACAGGAATAAACATAAATACAGATAAAGATAAAATACAGACATAAATTATAGATAAAGGAATTAATACGTACATCTGGAGGGGGTATTTGTGAAATTAATTTGCATGCCTGTGGAAAAAGATAGCTATAGAATAATAAGCAACAAAAGAAAATTCTGTCTTCCTTCATTCAATTTCACGCTAAAATCAAGAATCTAAACACATACTATAAAGTGAATTTGTGAAACAGAAAAAATTTGGCCTTCCTTTGCTTTGCCATTTTCTTTTGCCTTCTCACTCTCTTTTAATGGTGTGTATCTCAATTTTCGTATATACCCCAACTTCAAGTGATATTATCTAATTATTTAAAAATTACCAATTACTGTTTAATTATATCTGTTATAAATAATTTGGAGAATTTAAAGTTACTGAATTAAAATTTACTAAAAAATTTATTAATTAAAACAATTCTTTTAATTTTATTCTAAAGATTTTCTTATTTAAAAGGAGTTGAATAATTATATTTTACATCTTTCAATTTTATATTGGACCACATGTTTGCTTAATTAAAGATATTTTAATGCCTTTTGAATTTTTATTTATTAGTATTTATGACTTTTAATTAGTAACCTAGGAAGACATGTGAACATTTCAAATAACTGCAAAATAAATTCCTACAATCAGATTAGTTTAAATAACAACATTTTTAGAGAATTGGGGAATAGTAAAAAAATTGCTCTAAAGATTTTCTTATTTAAAAAGAGTTGAATAATTATGTTTTCCATCTTTCATGAAAAAACAAAATATAAAATTATAAGCTATTAATTATAAATCTATCCAGATAAGATATAGGTTCAAATTTTTACATTAAATTACTGTTCAATGATTCAATTTTGCTTGAAAAATATGCAAAAAGTAATAATAAAAGCATCTGCAATTTTCTTTGAACTATAACTGTAACCTTATGATATAAAATTGCAAAAGAGGGAACAGCCTGAAAAAGGGTAAAAATGCTTCCAGTCTCTTTTAAACCTTCTCTACTCTTTTGGGGAATTAAAACCTGTGTCCCTGCCTCAGGGTAGTGACCAATAGGGGTAGAGAAGTGTCCTTATTTCTTTGTACCACAGGAGATGGCTCAGTGGAATTGTCCAGAAAGACAGAGATCTTGATATTGTTTCTTTCAGCGGTGGGGTTGATCAGGATTGCTAAGTATAGTTAAAACAGCCCGAAGCTGAAAAATCCCCTTCAAAAGCTCTGTCTTTCTGTTTATGATTAGCACAATGGTACTTTAGACTGCAGTTTGACATTATCTCATTTTCTGGCAAATTAATAAACTCAGAATCAAAATGATTATTTGTAATTTATAAGCAGTGGAAAGTAAACACAGTCAAAATTGTAGCAGCTTTTTTTTTTGCAGTTTTTGGCTGAGGCTGGGTTTGAACCGATTACCTTTGGTATATGGGGCCAGTGCCCTACTCCTTTGATCCATGGGCATCACCAGTGTAGCAGCTTTTAATTACATGTGTAAGTAACTGGCTCAATGCACAAACTTCAATAACTTTTACATAGTTTTTTGCAGTCAACTTCCTTACCTAATTGCTTCATATTTTGAATTGTTTCCCAGAAATAATGCATTTTCTGCAATGCAAGGGAGCTGAGATTCTAAAGCCCTCTGGGCTTCACCATCCCTCACAACCTGCCCCCGTTCACCCCCTCAACTGGCCAGCCCACTATCAATTACATCCATAACCCGCCCTAAGGCATATCACCCCTCATATAAAAACCTGATTTCCATTAGTGATTAAATAGAAAGAAAGATTGGAGCCTGCTTCTCTTATTCTCCTGGTGGGATATCTTTCATATGAAAAAAATTCCTATCTTCTTTGGCAATCCTTATATTTTTAGTAATTGGATCTTTGTTCAAGGAATAAGTAGATCTAGGCCAAAACCCCTTTATGGTTTCAAGAACACATTGTTAGTATTATACTGGAATACCTGAAAGACATGGTATTACCTACTTATTTGACAATTCAGTGATGACAAATTTAGTTTGTTATAACTTTGTGATTTTCCTGGTCCTTCAGGACATCATCCTTTTTATACTAAACTCTTACTAATGATCACTTCCCACCTGCACTTAAGTGGCTCAAATGAAAGTCTTCTGTCAGTATGTATTCTTTTGACCTATGCTACCTACTTATAAAAGTTATTCAAACACTAAAAAAGATCAAATATTTCTAGTGATATTCATTTTTTATACTATGAACATGACTCATTTAACAAATTATGTAAGAATACTGCGATCTGGGCAGAAATGCTAAGTTTTCCTTCCAAATTAGGAAAAATGTTCCAAGTACTTCCAGGATTATTGGCAATTACTAACATGCAAATTAGGTGACCTTATCCACATTTATTTTGTTTCTCTTACTCATTTCTATATCTTTTGACATTTAATATACAGTATCAGTACCAAAATTCTGATTATTTGGTTAAGAACATGGAAATATATTCTAGATTTCCTCATACTTATTCAAATAATAAGAGAAAGAAAATATGAAAGACAGAGTTTATTAAAATTTTGTCTATAAAAATAAAAAATGATGCATATATTATTTTTTATATCATCAGAAGAGCAGAGATGAATTTGCTTTTTAGTAAATATTTTTTTTCAATCATGGCACTAAAATTTAAATCACTGTCCTATTATTGTACCCATAATGAAAATAAATATAAAATTTAAAAAATACTTCTAACGATGTTAAATATAAAGAATAAAACATTATAATATAATTAAGCATGCTTTCTTAAAAGTTAATTGTTGATAAATGTGTGTATTATTGAATGGCAAGAATTAAGATATCCAAATAGTATTTCTTTAATTTTTCAAAGGTATCTAATAGTTTTCAGAAATAAGCTAAAGTTAAGCATATTGTTTTTCCTAGTTCAAATCTGAGTAGTTTTCAATTGCATGTAGGAAATATTAGAGAGGGTAAAAAAAAGAAGGAAAAAAGAAACCAAATATATCCTATTTATAGTGTATTTATATTATGTTGTCATAACATCCTTTCCAAGAGCACAGCCACTTTATACGACTCTATCATTAATATACTTGGAGAGACAACTAAGCTTAATTCTTCTAGTTGAAATAGTCGCACTTAGAAATGGTTATTCACTCCATCTTATAAAAAAGAGAATTAGAAAAAAAGAAAAGATGAAATTCTTAACATGCATTTTACTCTTTAAAGTTAGTTACAACTAAAATAGCAGCAAGGTAAAACTTTGCTCATTTATTCAAAAATCTTCCTTTTTATAATGAACTATGTAACAGTGAATTTGACTTTCTCTGGAAAATGGAGAAAGTAGCCTTTCATAAACGTCTAATATTTTCTATAAAATATTTTTCAAACCTTACAGAGAAAAGTCTACATTGTACATTTTCATACCACTCCAACCCCTTCATAAACATATCTTTTCATAACCAGATTCTAAACAAACCATCTAATCCCTAAGAGTTTCATACTCCATGAAAAAATGCATCACATAGGGTTCATTCTTTTGTGTCTTTCAGATTTATAGCAAGTGAACTCATGTTGTTTAACATTCTACACTTCAAAGTTCCTGAGAGTAAGGCTAAACAAAGCTCTGGTCCTGTATCATATATGATGAAAACAAAGAGAGAAAGAATGAAAGCAAGCTTGCATATAGTCAAGCTTACTTTATAAAAAAAAATTCCTTTATTTCTGTGAATTCCACATTTGTGGAGTCAAACAATTGCAAATGTATAATATTTGGGATGAAAAAACATAGTTGGCTCTGTCATGAACATGTACAGATATGTTCTTGACATTATTCCCTAAACAATATAGTATAACAGCTATTTATATAGAATTTACATTGTATTAGGCATTATAAATAATTATAAATAATTTAAAGTATATGGGAATATGTTTGTGGCAATATGTTAGCATGTGTTGACTTTAGTATCTTCAGTGATACTAGGACCACTCTTCCTGGATATGGAGGACAATTGTATACTACATATAATTAGGTCAATAATTAAAAATCTTCCATACAATAGAACTCCCACTATCACAGGGAATGTGTTAACTTTATGATCAATGGGTATTGAAATTAGTTAAAAATCTTAAAGCAGTGAAAAAGTAAATTATCACTGAATTTTTGACTACACACCATCTACAAATGGAAGGACTCTAGGCTCTACATCATATTAGTTAATAATTACAGAATTATACTTGTTTACACACAAGGTTTTTAAGTCTACTTTATATCACAAGTGTTTGTATAAGAAGTCACAGAGGATAATTTCCTCGGGGTTCTTGGCTAAAAGTAACAGAAACTAAGTAAGAAAGACATGACTTTATGGGAGGAATGTCAGTAAACTCATATTATTGATGTAAACGGAGTAAATTAGGTTTTAGAAAAGGAAGAAAATGAAGCCAGGCACGAGAAGCCATACCCAAAGCGACATCTAAAGAATAGTCTGCTTAGGGTGCTGCACGTTTCTCTAGGGATCACCAGCACATGGGACACTCCTGCCCTTTTACGCTATTGTGTTCTCCGGCTGCCACACCCTGCTGTGAGTGTGACAGCCGAAAAGCACAATAGTGTATGATGGCAGGAGTGTCTCCTGTGGTGTCTCCTGTGGTGTTGATCCTTGCCTCTTCATCATCTGAATCCATTCCATGTGTAAGCACTGAATAGGAATCTAACATGCAGCTTTCACCATGGTCTGCACCTTAGCTAGGAGAAAATAAGGAGAGAAAACTCTACACTTCTTAGGACTTTTTAAATTAGCATAGTGCCATGCATACTCCAGATATTAAGATGATGGAGGATCAACTTTTACAATTTGCAATTCCAAATTGTATCAAAATTTAGGATTTCAATACTATGCAATGCATATTATTTAATAAATACATGGTATAGAAATAGCAATTGCTTATTTGCAATGGCTTTCTGATTAATGTTGAAGAATAGGGTATTGAATTATTTCATCTATAAACAGATTTTATAGAAATCAACCAACAAATATGTGGGCAAAGATATGGCTACTTTGTCAGAGCAAAAAAATCTGTTTTCTTCTGTGAAAGGAACAAGTTGTTGCCACATTAAGGTAGAGGCATAACTGAATATATCCAGGACAAAATATATTTAAACTATCAGAGAAAAACAGATGCAGTTAAATATGCTTTATAAATTTTAGGAAGGAAATTATATAAGAAATATCAAACATGCCCTATTCAAGAAAATAAAATTGAATGATTTTCCAAACCATTCAAATATTATTTTATAAGAAACTCTGAAGCATTAAAATTATATTATCACAAACTACTTTCTTCCTAAAGCACAGATTGAAACAATTAAGTTCTACTAATGAACAGATGTTATCTGTGGGTGGTACATTCATTTATAAAGATATATCAAGAAAGGAATGGTAATTCAGTAAAGAAAGTTAAGTCACCTAGCACAATTTGAATCTTTATAGTCAATTTATTATTTGTAATGACAAAATAATGTGAAAATGGTAAATGGTAACTATCTCACATATGGAAAAGGGGAATTAAATCAGCAAATACTTGTATAAGAATGAGAAGGTATTTGTAGTTATAGCACACTTGGTGATAATATAAATTAGAGAAAATTAAGAACAAAGGAAATATTTTTGAACTATTTCAGGTATAATTTAGTTATTGTATAAATTTTAAATAATGGAAAAAAGAACAGAAAAGAAAATCATGCATAAAAAATCATTTAAGATCTATGGGTTGAAGAACCTTTTTTATTTCCACCATCATTTTTTATGTTGATTATCTCTTGTCCGAAGTTAGTTTTTAAAAATGCACTACTTAAAAAACATGCTTCATTACTATGCCTAGTCATTAGCATCATGAAAGTGCACTTGAATTTAAAAACTGATATTTAAATTTAAAATGAATGAAATTTAAAGTGATATCCAAAATGTCAAAATGTCAAACTTGAAATTATCAGAATGATCATATTTCAGTTCAAAAATGAAATCAAATAAAACTTTGAAAATCATTTTTAGATATATCTTTTAGTTTTTCTGAAATTGTTTAATAATAATTTAAGGCTTTATCAGAATGCATTAAAATTTATGACTCATTCAAAATAAAAATGAAAGCTTATTATCTTGAAACAAATTTACATCCATGCCAGAGGGGTTAAAATTTCTTTGTACTATTTGTATACATTTGAACAATAACATTTGTTTGATTACAAAAAGAAACCACAACATTTTATTAGGACTCTGTCCACAAGATAGATTACCTACTTGATAGGCTTTTTTAATTCCTTCCTTAGCACAGTAATTTGACATGATTGAACACACAAATTTCTTAAACTTGGGTGCTTTTCTTCCCTAATACAATAATATATTCTTTTATAATAACATACTTTATAATAAAAAATTTACCCTAAAACTAGATGCATTAATTTATGCACTGATCATTTAACCCTTGCACATTAATATCAATTAATACAAATATTGTTCTTAAGAACACACATCGAGCATGAAATATAGGTAACTCTTGCTTAATCCCTTTTTACAGATAACCATTCCCTTTTCGCTGTTATAATTTTGATTACTTTGATCTGGGTCAAGAAAGTGAACAAAGGATTAAAACTTGAAGAAATGAGTTCTTCTAATTTACTGAAATAGATTAAGTGCTTATTACATATAACAATAGTCCTAGTGGTAGTGAACTTTTCTGTCTTCACTACAGGCAGAGTACTAAAGGAGCGGCTACATAAGAGCAAGGATTGTCATTACCTTAATCTTTACTGTTCTCCTCATAGGTGGCTTATAGTAAGTGCTCTGCGTAGTTCCAAATGTTTTGTAATCATTCATGAAGAACAAAATAGCCTCTGCACATTCCTTCTCTTGGAAATTCCTTGATCTAACACCAAAACAGCAGTATAAAGTGAATTGTTTGTGGAGTTTGCATTTTTGCATGTGCTATTGTATAAATCTGCTACTCCAGAGTCCATTTATTTCACCTTTGCTATTCCCTAAAACAACACATTTTGCATAATAATGTTTTGTTTCTCAAGAATTTCTTCATACCCACATATGATCCAAATTATTTCAAATCCATGATTTAGTTGTGCTGCTCAATAGTAAATATAGTTTTATATAGAATTTGGGAAGTTATAAAAGCCTTTTCAGAACAATTTCCTGTAAACAAAAACATCTTTTTTGTTATCAAAGTCTGACCTGTCCTGACTCAACTGAGTCCGGCTCAGTCTTCACTTGATAAGCAGCTCAGCAATCAATAACAGACCACGGGAGCTAAAGTTCAAGCACTCTGCATCTCATTGTATCACATTTATTCTGTTTTTACTTGGCCCAAATATACTTTGGTCTTATTTTATAAGTCTCACTTACAATATAGAAAAAAAAGTCTCAAAATATCACCTTCAGTTACGTACACATAGAGACAACAGGCATCCACTGTTGTGTGGTTCACAGTGTGTCCGAAGGCAGTTGGGGTAAAGATGATTGGTTTCAATGAAAATATCAAAATAGAAATGGCGTAAGTTTGAAGCTAAGTTTTATAAATCGAATTCTTAGTATTTCCAACTTATATGTAAATATATTCCATCCATTACTGAACCTTTATCCAATATATCTAATTTGTTTCCTAAAGTTAGCATTGAAATGACATTTAGCGTGCTATGAATCACTTTGATTATTCAAAAGAAATACAAAGACAAATAAGAATTTCCATAAAAGAGATAGCCTGCAAATAGAGAATGAAATAAATTTTGGGTGAAGATGGTGTTATCCGTGGGTGCATTTTTAAAAATCAGAGTAGGTATTTCAGCTACCTCTTTTTTTTATATTATTTTAATTTTTTTTTAGTATCATAAAAACTATTCCTTTAATTCTCCTAGAATAATCTAAGATTGACAAGGTTATTCCTTTAGGATCGCTCAATGATCTTTCTAGGATATCTTCCAGAGATAAGCAGTCATGTGACACACTTAGAGTCTATTACTCACAGTGGCTGTCATTTGTTTGTTTGTTATTCAGACAGACACAATTAAGCTTCCTTGGAGAACACTGTTGGCAGCAAACCCGTAAAAGTTTACTTTATGCTAAAAACATAAAACAATGGACTAAATGGCAGGAAAAAAGGAAGTCATGACTGCTGGCAGTACACTGTCATTCATTTTTTCCTAGTGAATTAATTTGCCAGCAACATTAGAAATAGCATCCTTCATGTCAGAACCAAAACCATTAGATCGCCATCCAGAGAATGGACAGGAATTATACAGACATCTAGGAAATTTAATACCACGATAATTATAATCTTTAGCAATTCAGTGGCTCCAGAGTTTTGCTCATCTGTTATTTTAACTGATGGACATCTGTCTGTTAAGTCTGTGGGCCCTGTGTGGCCATTTTAAAATGCCAACAGATGCTGGAGAATGAAAATAAGGAAATCTCAATTTAAAAGAAAGAAAAGTTTGGTTGCTATGAGATATAAGCATAGGTAGATAAATAGTTGTAGACACATGGATGGATATCACAGAGAGATATTTTATTTCATGTAGTTATTCTGTACTCATATATCTTTTCAATTGCACACCTTGGAAACCACAATAGGACTTTATTAACCAGGGCTTAGGACAAATGTAGTAGCTTCCCACATGATTTTCCTGAGTCTGTCTTTGTGCTATTCCGTGTACCTTTAATATCATAATTACAAAAATATTTCAGTAATAGAACTGTGAGTGTGTCATTTCAAAAGAAAATTCTTCAGACTTCATAATTTTGTGCAGTCAACCTCTCCAGCCGAGATTCTCATTCTTTACTCACCCAGGTGGCTTCAATACTCTCTTCAGCTCCTCAAGACTTTAAACAGGTTTCTTCCTAACTTTAGACCCCTGTCCTCTCTCTTTTTAAAGAATAATTCCTTGTTAAATAAAAACTAGAAATTATAATTTTTTCCTCTTCCTTATTGAGATGTAAATTCTCTCCCTATCTATTGATAGTCTTACAATCCAGAAGTGTCTCTATGAAATGTAATCATCGAGAGTACAGCGCCCTTCTCCTGGTCTGTAAGGGAAGGCAGAAACCTAACTTCCATCAGCACTAATCAGTAAGCCCAGACAGCACAAGCCCATTGACTGACCTCTCTCCCTTCTGATGTACTCTGGTCTTTAACCATTGATCACCTCAGCCTCTGAAAATGTTAAACATATTAAAAATTATCCACACTGTTTCCCTCCCTCGAGAGTTAAATTTGGGGAGCTTAATATGGGGGGGTTAATTCAATTTTTTATTTCAAATTAATATGAAGGTACACATTTTTATGTTTTATTGTTTTCACTTCCGAGTTAAAGTTCAAATTGTAGTTGAACTCTTCACCCAGGAGGCATGCTGTACACCCTCACTTGGTGCACATTAAGTGAGATTCTGCCAATTTCCCTCAGCCCCACTCCAAACAGCCTCCCTGCCTCCCTCCTCTCCCCTCTCCCTTGCTAGCCTATATATGTGTTTTATCATTCATGTGGATATGTAATTGTTTATATATTGGTTTCATATTTGAATTGAGTACATTGGATATTTTTTCCCCATTCTTAAGATACTTTACTAAGAAGTATGCGTTTCAACTCCATCCAGGTAAACATAAAAGTCTCCATCTTCTCTTACGGTTGAATAGTACTCTACGGTCTACATGGAATACATAAGCCTCAGTTTTCTAATCCCTTCATAGGTTGAAGGGCATTTGGGCTGCTGACATACTTGGCAATTATGAATTGAGCTACTAAACATTCTGATGCAAGTGTGGTAAAATGATTTTTGTTAATCTGGGTAGATACCTAGTAATGGGATTGTGGGATCAAATGGAAGGTCAAGTTATAGTTCTTTGAGAATTCTCCATACTTCCTTCCATAAAGATTTTACTAAATTGTGATCCCAGCTGCAGTATAGAAATGTTCTCTTCTCTCCATGCCACCATCTGCAGATTTAGGATTTGTGAGGTGGGATTTGGGAATTAAGTAATATCTCAGAGTGGCTTTTGTTTGTGTTTTCCTGATGATTAAAGATTATAAGCATTTTTTCATGTGATTGTTGGCTTTGTCTGTCACCTGCAAAAAATTTTATGTTCAAGTATCTTGCCCGCTTATAAATGGAGTTGTATGCTCTTTCTTGTTGACTAACTTGAGTTCTCTGTAGATTCTAGTTATCAAGCCTTTGTCAGAATTGTAACATATAAAAATCCTCTCCCATTCCAAAGGCTATCTTTCCCTCTGGTTGTGATACCCTTAACTGTGCAGAAGCTTTTTGGCTACAACAAGTCCCATTTTCTTATTTTGGGTGTTGCTGCAATTGCCAGGGGAGAAGTCGTCATAAAATCTTTCCCAAGCCAATTTTGTCAAGTGTTTTTCCACACTCCTTTCTAAGATTTTTATTGTTTATTATCTTAAATTTAAATCTTTTATCCAGCGAGAATTAATTTTTGTCCATGTTGTGAGCTGTGGGTCCTGTTTCAGTCTTCTACATGTGGCTAACTAGTTTTCCCAGCACATTTATTAAATAGGGATTCTTTTCCTCAGTGCATGCTTTTGTTAGGTTTAGCAAAGATCAGATGGTGACGTGTGTCTAGGTTCATTTCTAGCTTCTATATGCTATTCTATAAATCTACATCTCTATTTTTGTGCCAGTACAAGGATTTATACTACAAATCTATAGTTTTGATAACTATAGATTTGTAGCATAACCTGAAATCTGGTTACATAATGTGTCCAGGTTTGTTTTCATTTATAAGAATTATATGGACTATTCAGGATTTATTCTGGTTCTGTATGAAATGAAGTACTACTTTTTCAAGATCCTTAAAGTATGATATTGGTGCTTTGATGGGAATTGCATTAAGTCTATAGATTGCTTTGGGTAGTATGGACATTTTGACTATAGTGATTCTTCCCAGCCATGAACATGTTCTGCCAGTGGTTAACATTTTCTGCTATTTCTTTTCTCAGAGTTCACAGTGGTCTTTATAGAGATCTTTCTCTTCCTTTATTAAGTATATTTCTAGATATTTCATCTTCCTTGGGGCTACCGTTATATCTATACTGTTTGGTTTTATGCTCAATTTGACTGTTATTGGCATATATGGAGGCTCCCTATTTGTGGGCGTTATTTTGTAGGTTGTAGGGAAAAGACCATAAGCACAAGCTTCAGCTTACTGAGGAAGGGGTGGTTAGCCCCAGTTCCTGTGGCCTTTTGATTCAGTCTCTCCTAGCCAGTTTTAATTGCCTAATGGGTCAGTACAGTGTTCCCAAAGGGTCTCCAATTAGATTCTATTCAGGGACATAGATAATTTCAACTAAAAAGGTATAATTAATATATTTTTTAAAAGGCTAAAAATACTCGCGGGGAGCAGCTAGCTGAAGAATTCTGGCAACGTGAAAAGTAAAAGCGGATGAAATCTCCCAAGAGTTTCCCAGGGAGATACAGAACATGGTTGGCAAATAAGATGATTGGAATTGAGGAGAAGATGGAAATAGAAAACCAAAAATATAGTCCAAAAGTCATCTCAATAAAGTGATGAATTTAAACACAAAGTCACCAAGGATATGGACATAATGAGTAAAGATAGAGTAGAGCTTGAGGAATTGAAAAATGCATTTGAGTAGCTTCAAAACAGAGCAGAGAGTGGCCAGGCATGGTGGCTCACGCCTATAATCCTAGCAATCTGGGAGGCCAAGGCAGGTGGATTGCTTGAGCTCATGAGTTCAAGACTAGCCTGAGCAAAAGCAAGATTCTGTCTCTACTAAAAATAGAAAAACTGAGGCAAAAGGATGGCTTGTGCCTGAGTTGATTGATGTTGCTGTGGGCTATGATGCCACGGAACTCCACCCAAGATGACAGCTTGAGACTGTCTCAAACAAACAAACACAACACAAAACAAAACAAAAAAACACAGTAGAGACCCTCAGTAATAGGGTTGATAAGGGAGAAGAAAAAGTTTTAGGAACTGAAGACAAGATTTTTGAACTCTCCCAAGCATTCAAAGAGGCAGAGAAAGGAGAACAGAAAGAGAATATTCCCTGAAAGAGTTATGGGATTATTCCAGAAAATCAAACATCTGACTTTCCAAGACATTACTGTGGAGAATTTCCCAAACATTGGGAGAGACACAAAAATCCAGATAGTAGATAGTTTCCTAACTCCAGCATGACTCAGTCCAAACAAGACATCTCCTAGATGCATCATAATTAACTATTCTAAAGTTAATATGAAGAGAAAAACCTGCAGGCAGCCAGGCATAAGAAAAGTCTTACTACTTAGGTAAAACTGTCAGGAAGACCACAGATCTTTCAGCTGATTTTTCAATCCAGAAGAGAATGGTCATCGACCTTTAACCTTCTTAAACAAAAGGATTTTCAGCTCCAGGTTCCTATATCCCACTAAATTCAGTTTTGGTAATTCAGATTACCAAAACTCATGATACCTATCCATTCTCTCAATAAATCTGAATGGATTGAATTTCCCCATAAAGAGGCACAGGATCATAGACGGGATAAAAAAGCACAGGCCAGATACATATTTATTCAAGAAACACAACGAGGCTTGGTGCCTGTAGTTCAAGTGGCTAAGGTGTCACCCACATACACTGCAGCTGGCAGGTTCACATCCAGCCCTGACTGTCAGACAACAATGACAACTATAACCAAAAATAGTGGGCGCCTGTGGTGTCAGTTACTTCGGAGGTTGAGGCAAGAGGATTGCTTAAGCCCAAGAGTTTGAGGTTGCTGTGAGCAGTGACGCCATAGCACTCTACACAGCGACAGCTTGATACTGTCTAAAAAAAAAAAAAAAAAAAAAAAAAAGGAAACACGACAAACTGAAAAGGATAAAACAAGACACAGGGTGAAGGGATGGACAAAAATAATCCAGGCAAATGGAAATCAGAAAAAAGCAGGGGGTTCTATCTTATTTATAGATCCAATTGGATTTAAATGAACAAAAAGAAGGAAAGACGTGGATGAATACTACATATATGTCTTGGGAAGCATACAAGATGAAGAGATTTCAATAACTAACATTTGTGCACCCTACCTGAATAATCCTTGATTTATAAAACAAAAACTAATAGAACTGAACAAAATGATATATTTTTACACTATAATAGTTAGAGATTTTAACACCCTCTAACAGTCCTGGACTCCAAGCAGAAACTAAATAAAGGAATAATAAACTCAAATATAAGCCTAGAACAAATAGAATTAACGGACATATATAGAACATTTCATCCTAACAAAACTGAACACACATTCTCCTCAGTCCATGGATTATCTTCCATAATTAATCATACCTTAGGACGTAAGTGTAACCTCAACAAAAAAAGAATAGAAATTATTCCTTGCATTGACCATGGATTAAAAGGTAAAGTCAATAGCAACTGAAATCTTCATACCCAAATAAAGTCATGGAATTTTTTTCTTTCTCTTTTATTTTTTGAGACAGAGGTTCATTCTCTTGCTCCAGGCTAAACTACAGTGGCAGCAGCCTACCTCAGAGCAACCTCAAACTTGGGGGTTCAAATGGTCTTCCTGCCCTAGCTGTCTTGCTCAAAGTGGTCTAGAACTCCTGAACTCAAGCGAGCCTACCACTCTGGCCTCCAAAAAGTGCTAGAATTACAATCATGAGCCATTGTGCCTGGCCCAAATTCCATTTTTCACCTCTACTGCAATAGTTTTGACTCCTATAATAACATCCTTAAAAATAGTCTTGCTTGCCTGTTTAACTCTATACAGTGCATATTTTCTTTGGCTGTGCTTATTCTGTGCCTTCAGTTTTTCATTCTTCTTTGTGTATCTTTTCCCAGTCTCTTTTTTTGTTTGAGATCCTAATTATTCTTTAAAACCTATGTCAAATACATTACATAAGAGTAAAACGATTGAACTGAAATTTACATAGGTGTTGCAAGAAAGGGCTCCTCATTTTCTTTTGCAAAGCTTACTGTACAGAAATGTAAAACAAAATTAAAAAACTCCTACCCTAGGTGAATTAGTCATTTTCTTTTCAGGTACTCAATATCTTTAATGAGAAATTCAAAGAGTGGAGAAAGATGTCCTTTCATGCCAAGCAATTAGCCCGACATTTCTTAACTTTCCAGTCTTCACATGCTCACTTAGAAAGGAAAAAAAAAATAAGTTAGAATACTGTGAAATTTGTCTTACTGAAACATTTTTCAGTTACTTAAAAGATGAAGAAGACTATCATCTTCTTTCTCACCAGGCAACTTCCCTTCAAATGACTTTGTAATGTCACTGAATATAGAACTCTGCTGCGCAGGGAATAGAAACATTGATGTCTGTAGAAAAGTGCTAAAGAACTCCTTGACATTTTGTGTCTGGCACTGTGAGGAAGTGTGCTTAAGAGAAAATTTTATTGTGATGCTCATCAAGCATTGAATGTTCTATTTGTTCTTTACAAAAATATATAATTATGTGCAGCAGTACACATATATATCTGAGTAAAAAGAATTAACAGTGGGAACCAAGGGTAAGAACTAGAAAGAGGTTATTTGTTCTTTTTCCTTTCATTCCTATATTTGAAAAATAAAAGAATTAAATGGATAGAAAATAACAATCTGATCAAAATCTGAAAATTGGAGGTTGAAAGAGAACAGTGAGATCTTATTTAAAAGAGTTTACTTGATTCTTTTAATACTCAACATACAATCTTTTTGAGTATTCTCTGAAGCTATCTCAAATATACTACAAATTGCCCACTATGCAGGACCATGGTGACCGACACCCTGCCACGTCCTCTCTCAGCTTGACTCCTGGAATAATATCAGAAGTGGTATCATTGCTTCTTTTCTTGTTCTCTAAAAACTACATGCTACTTGTCTGTAAAACTCATTATGGTAAAACAATGTTATACCTTCAGGGAAAGATAAAGATGCCACTCTCTTGCTCAAAACCTTCAAGTCTATCCTCAACAATCTTAAGTACTTGACCACACTCTAAAAAGCTGTATAGGATCTGCCTCAAATCTTTTACTCTAAAATTACTACTTTAATTCTTCCCTTCAGAAGTTATATTCAGGCCAAAGTGAATTTACTGCTATTTATCAGAAGCAACTACCTGGAATTTTCATCCCCGAAAACTCTTCATGATTCACTCCCTTACCTGGTTTAGGACTCTGGTCAAGTATTGTCATTTTAGAGTCTTCTAGAATCTCTCTTTTTAAAGTGGATCATTCTCCACAGTTACCTTTAACACATGATACTCTTTTGTTATTTTTATTATGCAATTTCTCTCTGAGATAACAGGCACATAATAGCATAAGTTGGTATTACCTGCTAGACACACACTGCACAATGGCGGAGGTACTAATCATCTATCTGCTAACTCCTTTTCAGCCATTCTCACATTCTTACATGTTTTGCACATAAATAGCTGGTTACTGATTTGATTCAGGATCACTGCACTCACTGTCCTTCACAGGAGTCATTCCTTCATTATATTCAGGTTTAGTACCACTTGGGTATTAAGGCTTTCCTTAACCACAGTATTAAAACACCACTTCACTACACTCTCAATTGCCTTACTGTGCTTATTTTTTTGTTTGTGCATTTAAAATTAGTTTATATGATAAAAATTCATTTTTTTTTTGATGTCTTCATATTCTAATACAATGAAAATAGATTCCTTAGCTTTCTGGGTTCTTATTTTATTTTTTGGCTCTTAGAAACAGTGTGTGACAGATAATGAAAGCTCAGTAAATACATTGAGTGCACAAATTATATATATATATGCAAAAGCTATTTTCTTTAAATGTTGCACTTAAAAGACTAATGGAAAACATACCCATTTGCTGGAAGTTATGTCTACTATAATGAATCACATACTATTTATGCTGAAAAGAAGACTGACTTGGATCCCTCCCTTGGGCAATGGATTTGTTGTGACAATTGATTACATGTTGACATATATCTTAAATTTAGAAATGATCCTCATGATCTGTGATACTTTATTTTCCAATTAACATTATAAGGTACTGGTATTATGAAGTCAGAACAAGTAATAGCCATAAGATTTTTGACATTTAAGTTTGTCTTCTCTGTTGCTATCTGTAACAGGCTGCTTTTCTAAGCTTCAACTTCCTAGAATTCATATCCACTTGACCCTCTTTTAATTTCCTCAAAATCAACACATCAGAAAGGAAACAATAACCATCTTTATCATTTATATCCTTATTCTTTCCCTTAATTCTTAATTCTTTTTTATTTTTATTGCTGGGGATTCATTGAGGGTACACAGAACCAGGTTATATTGATTGCTTTTGTTAAATAAGGGCCCTCTTATAATCTGCAATTATTAAAAATGTGAGTATAGGGTGGCACCTGTGGCTCAAAGGAGTAGGGCACTGGCCCCATATACCAGAGGTGGTGGGTTCAAATCCGGCTCCAGCCAAAAACTGCAAAAAAAAAAAAAAAAAAAAAAGTAAGTATACATTTACAAACTTGAACAAAACATACAATTATTTTCAGTCATTGAACAAGGGATAAGATAGGACTAGTGATCCCTGAAAAAAGGCAAACAAATTAGATAAGTTCTACTATCTTTCTGGCTTTCTATATTGAAACACTTCCTGGACTATGGTGGAAGAAGGCCACAGGAGAAAAGCAAAAGTCTCTTGCCAATTGAGAGCTACCCTATAGGGTTTCCAAAAAGTCTCCCCTAAGATTGCCATAAATAAGAAAAATGGGAAATTGTAGCTAAATAAAACTTTATGTATGAAATATCCATTATGAAATTTTACAGAGAGATTGCCAACATGTAGAGAGTATTTTGTAAAATTTTTGTAATGAATTACATAAAGGAAATTTAGCTATAACTTCCCACTTTCCCTATGTATGGGAAAAACTTTAGAGGTGACTTTTGGGATACTTTGTATTATTCTTCAGGCATGAGTTGAAAAGTTCTAGGGATATAAAAATAAGCAAAAACAATATAGCACCTGCCGTCATGAAGTACATTGCTGTCTAAAGGGAAGACTTAAAATATTGGCAAAACAAGTGCTTTCCCACTTATTCCCATTACATTTTATTTCTCCTCGTGCTTTTACATTTTGTATCCCAGCAAGCACAGCTGTCCTGACATCATTTATTTTTTTTAAGAAAATGACTTAGTGTTAATATAAGAGGGTGGCACCTGTTCTCACAGGAGTAGGGTGCCGGCCCCATATACGAGAGGTGGTGGGTTCAAACCCGGCCCCGGCCAAAGAAATAAACTGCAAACAAACAAACAAACAAACTATATATCTATATATATATATATATATAGATATAGATATTTAAGAATTTGCTGTTAGAATAAGAATTCCTATAACTTCTATATCTAGTAATTACTATCACTGCTTTAAATATGTAATGGCACTTTATTGTGACTAAACACTGGGATACCACAGAAATGTTCTTCCTAGAAGAAAGACTGAATTGTATGTTAGCATTTGATTTTTTAGATATCATCTCTTAAGGATAAATTCATTGGTTGATGGTCAACTGCAAGCAGTCAATTTATCTTTGCAGAACACTTTCTACACGAGAAAACACTTTTTTCCTCTAGGCCCTGGGGAATGAAGACGAGAGGAACACTAAGGGAGGAGCAGGTTATCTGCTCGTCTGGGACCAAATCTCTAGTCGCTGGTCTGGAAATAACCATCATGTCTTTTTGGGGGATCCATTCAGGGTGTTTATTTTTACACAAGACTCACCTTTGTGTACAAAAGAGGCAGATTCACCTGGTTCATGTATATCTGTTGTAACATGAAAAGATCTTCTTGTTCTGTTACTACAAAGTAGGAGGGATTTTTATGGAAAATAATTCCACAGGAGCTGTTGGGATTATGATCAACCCAATTCTGGTCGTGGGTTTAAATGGGGCTGACATCAAACACAAGTAAAACCACACTTTTGACTAGTTGCAAAGGAGATTTATCCAGATTTATATTAATGGAAAATAACATTTTACTTCCTAACCAATTCTCACTGTTGCCATCATTTTAAAGATGCCTTAATACTTAGGAATTAAACATTTAATAAGAATGAAGTAATATATATTAAAATTTCCCCTTTTTCATTGAAGACAGACCATATGTTTTCCTTTACAGTTATCAGATCCTTCAATAAATGTTTTATGCAATGAATAGACCAATAATATAAATAGTTTAGTTACACTATGTTTATTCTTATTGAGAGATCAGCTTTTACATTTAAAATATAGGGATCTGAGAGAGGTCATGCCAGAGATTAATTCTTTTACTAAAATATTCATGGAATATTATATAATTCAGAATGTTCACAATTTACACTATATCAAAGTAAATGAGTAAATGCAAATGTAAGTTTTAAAATATATTTATGGGGCTTCATTTTTACCTAGTAATTGCAAATTTTTTCTGGAAAATTATCGAGTTTTTATAAAAATATTAATCTAGAAAAAAAAATATCAATACATTTTATGTCAAAGTTATGGACACATGAATGCTTGGATTTCGTTTAAAGATTTTTTTTTCAATGCTGGAACTGTAAAAACAGCAATAATAATACTTTATCTTCCTAAGAAAAAGAAAAGGAAATATCAAGTAATCCATAGCAATGTAAGAGAAATAATGGACATTTAATAATTAAGCAACATATACTTTTTCAAGGTTATATTACATTCAAAATGAATTAGAATAGATTTTAAAAAACTACCTGGAAAAATTTGGCAATACGTTTCCATAAAAAAACCTATATTGTGAAGCAGGTCAAACGCATCTATTTATTAAATAAGTTTTAAGACCGAAACTTTTAATAACTGACAACTGGTGTCCAGAGTCACCTCATTCCCTGAGAGGAATGATCTCTCCTTCTCACTAAATCACACCACATTATGTGACAAAGCATATGATGTGTTAGTGGCCACATGCTGACTGAGCAGCTGTACAAAATGAATTAAACCCAACTTGTGAAAGTGTCTAGAACTGTACACTTTTTAGAATTTTTAATGAAAATAGAAGGATATGTGTGTCTACTACACAATTAGCCCAATAAAATAATAATTTGTACATATTAATAATTAACGTTTTGCACGTTGTCCTTGAATAAGAAATTGTGTCTTCATTGTAAGCATTTTACATTATATAGATTTCTATTTAATGTCTAGAATTTTTTTAAGAAGTGTATGAATATGAGGTAGCAACAAAAATAAAAGTATAATGAAGAAACATATAGTAACCTGTGAATATTGACTTAATAAATAGGAGGTAAGTAAGATCCAGAATTTAAATACTATTATAAAAGAGAATCAACTGATATCAAAAGATACAAGTGGATTAACTCTACATATTAAAGAATATATATATATATATATATATATATATTCATAATTATTTAGAATCTGTGACAGTTATCAATGTATCATCTCTCTGTTCAAAATTCACTCTTCAATGCATTACCTGTGATAATGGGCATATTTCCTTTAAAAGTTTCTTTCTGACCATGAGTACAGTTTTAGCTTCCTCAGCCCAGGTCACTCTTCCATTTCCAAAGGTTGCTACTCCGGCTGGTGATTATTATCCTGTGTCTATTTCAACACGAACCTCTTATGCTACACTACTTTTGCACACTCAACATTCCTCTGTTGACCTGTCCCAAGGCCCCGGGGCTTTATTTCCCAAGGCTTTCCTGATACTGCAGCCTTGTTGACACTGGAACTCCTAACACACATATTATACATTCCAGGCCTTCTGCCTATACTGGTGCCCTTATTCCCTCTATCATGCCCATGTGTCTTGCCAGTGGCTATGGCTCACCTGTGTCCCTCTTGTTCCCTAAATGGTTGTCCCTGTTTGACCCAAAACAGTGAATGAGGACTGTGCCAGTCAAACCAGTGAGCTTCTCTCTCATCAAGTGGTTGGCTGACTAGACTTGTCTGTGGAGATCTGCACGCGAGTCTGAGAGTGGGGCACCCTTCTAGATACGACCTCTGCCACCTTAAGAACACTTATAGCCTCTAACTTCTTTTATCAACCTTTAAACATACTTTATCTTAAAATTTCCCTGGTTGTAGTTCATATCACCGTGTGATTCTTGTGTTTTCATTGGATTCAGACTGACACGCAATTGGGTTCAGGAGTGGTCGCAGAAAACATGCCCCTAAAAATGGGATTTGAGGGCTAATTTTTCCCTTGAGCTTGAGTACAGAGCTGAGCAACTTGGCAATGGAAAATAGAATACTGGTGACCTCTGATAAGCAGTGGAACCTCAACCAAGCTATGGCTTGTGATAAATTGTGATGAAGGACCCACTGACATATGCATCTTCGCAGCTTATGTGGTTGTTTTATACTTGAATGTTTTGGTAGCAATGATGATATAAAGACTATAATATATGATAGGGTAGATTCTTTTCAATGAAAGTAGCTTGCCTTCTGGTTTCTGAGCAGATAAGCTCTTTGTTCTTGAAAACAGAATGATAGCTTCATTTGTGAAATATGCTGTGGAAATTAATGTTCATTTTATTTAAGACCCACTACAATCATTCCCTGTTGCTCCTAGACCTATAGCTACTGGCCAAATGTGAGTATAATTGGGGGATTTGATATACACTATAACCCAGGAGAAAATAACTCACAGATCAAAATAATTGCAAGAATCTCTTACTGTATTTTGACAGAAAATGGAACATAGATATGGATAGAATCTAAGGGTATTAGTCCAAAGAAGGGAGGATATAAAAGTAGATAGGCCTGGATTAATTGATATAGTTGTGTTCACTAAGGTGTTCAAATTCAATGCCATGCCCATTATTTTTCAAACACTTCTCCTGAATTGTTCTCTTTTTCCTTGGCCTCTGAAATCCCAATTACACTAATGTCATATTTCCTATCCTTCAATGGGTGATGAGAGGAGCTAAAATAAATAAATATATATAAATTACAAAAACTTCCTCTTCCACTTATATTTTTTCCAACCATTTTGCTTTCTTCCATTAGAATATTTGATATTGACTTTCTCTAGTTCACTGATTTGTTATTTCTTTTCCAATTTCCTGACAAATCTATCTATTGAATTTTTAATATCAATTAGTTTTCTTAAATCCTAGATGTATTGTTTAACTTTTTTCTTATTTAGTTTTATAGAATAACTATCATACATCAAATTTTTTGACATCTGAGTAATTTTGTATTTAAAATCAATTACCAATAAATCCAATAACTGATAAGGAGGTCTATTTTCATTAATTTTCTTTTCCTTCTTCATTCTTGGTATTTTAACATTGGACAGCAAGTATAAAAAATGTAAGAGCCTTTTAATGATTTATTTTTGCAGAAAAATCTCACCATATTTTGTTTTAGATAGATACAATAAAGGCATAATACATGAACTTGTTTAAATCTGTGCTACAATATAGAAAAGTTTTGTTTTGTTTTGTTTCCTGAGGTTTTTATACACGGGATTTATCTACATTTCCAAGTTATAGCCCTCTAAGGATCACATATGTAAGTATCGACCACTCCAATTTTGGGTGTCATGGACACTAATTTTTATTTCCTCTGTACGATGTGACTGCCTCTCACATTGCATTTGACATGGGGAAAAATGATTAAGTGAAAAGTTAATTTCTCTGAGATTCTCTTCTCACTGGTATCTTAGCTACTAATATTTTTTAAACTTTCATTTCACTTTGGCCTTACTATTTTTTCCAGCACTGTATGATAGAAAAAACAAAATCTGCTGTCCTTTCTTATTCTTAATAAATTTTTAATTTCTGGGCCTTTCTTCTGTATCATTAACTGGCAAATGTTCTCAGGGGGAAAATGTCTTGGTAATTGTTGGTTCAATACTATAATTAATTTTGTTCTCAAATCCCATCTTCAACTTATGATTTCCTTAGAAAATCTTCAATTTATTTATTATTGTTGCTTTTTATTTTAATAAATTTGGTTTTGTTGCTGTTGCTCTGAGATGGAATGTTCATCTTCCATTACTTACCCCTCCAAAGATAAAAACAGGTATCTCTATGTCTTTTTACCTATACATATTTTTACTATCCAGAGTGTAAATTACATAAGATTGAAGACAATGTCTACATTTTTACTATTTTTTGTCTGAAATATCCTGGCATTCTATAATAAGATTTAAATTATAGTTATCAGCGTGGATAAAACTAGACTCAAGGAAGTGAAACAAAAGAACATTGATGTAATAATAATGCCAAAATAAAATATTAGCTTTGTGTGAAGTAATATGGAGGTGGACAGTGATAATTAGGAACTTTGTAATTGTTCAGGTGCGTTGCTGAGGATATTGCCCACTAGGATAATAAAAATTGTTTTCTATACATCTCAGTACCAAGGAATATCTGTGCTTCTCCTGAACAATTATTAAAAAGATTTGATGTGAGGAATACCAGACCTTCTCATAATTTATTGTGTTTGTTTCTGATTTGATTATTCAGAAATACAGAAATATATAATAGCTTATCTTTAACTATCCAACTGTATTTCTTAGGATATCATTTTCAATTACCTTTATTTTTGTTTTCTTGATATTTTTCTTTGCTATATATATTAAATACAATTTATCTTCCATAGTATTGAATATATAAATCTGAGTATGGTTATTTCAAAATCTTTTTTATATGAAGTGAAAGGTATATGAAAAAAATACATACATAAAATGAAAATCCAAAGCAAGAAGAGCACATTTATTTTTAATACTAGGAAAATAAACTTTCTCATTTAGCCTATAAGATTTCCCTTTATACCTTATTATTTATGGGAGTCAGACTCTCATTCCTAAGCAGGCTATTGACAAAAGGACTTCAATTGATAATAATGTTCATCAGTAAATTATAGTCTAACTGATAATCTTAGACTATAATTTATTGATGAACATTATTACTAAGTTATATTAGTAATAATGAACAAAGTACTAAGCAATAATGTTCATCAATAAATTACAGTCTAAGGTTATCAGTGAGAACATTATTATCAAGGAAAGAACACATGAAGAACATCATTATGTAACACATTTTTAAAAATCGGGATTCTAATGCCGAGAAAAAAATCAAGTAATGATAATTGAATAGAAAATGTCAATGGTGTCTTCCACACTTTTTATCATAGTTTTTAGGTTTAAAACCTCAGGCATCAACCATTCATTCATTCAACAAAAGATTATTGGGTATATAATTTGTGCCATTTATAATCCCTGACAATATAGACACAGCAGTAAACAAAAGAAGTAGAATCCTAGTTGTTGTGGAGATTACCTTCTAGTGGAGAAGACAGAATAAAAAGTCCAAAAAAAAAAGTAAATTTATAATATATTTGTTGATAATAAAGTCTATGAAGAAAAATATAAATAAAACCATAAATGTAGACATGTTATATATGCAGATATATATATTTTTTCTAACAGGGTGGCCACTACAAGTACAAGTAGATGAACATTTTTGATTAGACTCTTGGAAAAATTGGGTGAGTGAATGGAACCCATGTTTTGAGAAAAAGAAAAATGGGCAGAGGAAAAGAATGCAAACATTTTGAAGTAGGAATATTCCTATGCTCCTTAAGAAATTGTGAAAAGGTCAACGTAGCTGAAATGAAATAGAAAAGGAAAAACAAAGAAAACGTCAGAAGGTGTTCTAGACCATTATAAGAGTTGGATTTTCATCTGAATGTGACAAAAAGCCAATGCAGCACTTTTTAAGTTTTTAGTACTTTTTAAAAATTTTTATTGAAAAATTAATTCAGATCAAATACGATGGTTTCCACAGTTCTCCACGCAATTATTCCAACTACATTCATCTGCTCTGGCTTCTATAATGAAATATCATAGACCAGATGACTTAAATAATAAATATTTAATTTTTCCAAGGTCAAGTAGCCTGCAATTTGGTTCCTGGTGGGAGCAAAAAAAAAGAAAAGCAAAAATAATTTGAATTATGATGTCTCACTTTACTTGTTTATATCAAGAAGCCTATTAAATGTAAACATTCTGTCATAGACAATAAATAAAATATTTTTTGTTTAAATAAATTCACTTCAAACTAAAGATAAAGGTTTATTTTAAAAGGAATCAAAAGTGACTTTGCCAGAAGATGTATTGAGTGGTATGGGTGAATCTTTGAAAACACATATTATTCTTCCACTAAGATGAGAAATGCAGAAGGCAAAATTATTATTAGTGGCATGCAGCCATCTTGGAAAACTTTCAGAACATAAGAAAAATCTAGTGCTTAATTTTAAAATGGAGAATGAACTTCAGTAATGTGTTCAGAATCATATGTTACCTTCATAGGAGTGTCACAAACAGTATCCACAATGGCTAGAGTACGTACAAAAAATACTTTACTTCAAAAGAGGAAAAGAATTACTTCATTTATCCTAACATTTATTTCTGCACCTAGAACCCAATAGTCATTCAGACATATTTTAAGACAATCATTTTACAGAAATTGTATATGGACTTTATGGCTTTATGAACCCAAAGATGATCCCTAAGATGCAATAGATTTGAGCGGTGATGTGGTAGATTGAGCAGTTTGCCATTCCATTAATGCTATCAATCCCACCCATCAGTTTTCGAAGACAAGTTAGTCAGAGCTACCAAACAAACAAACAAAACAAAAATGGGCCAATGGTTCATTTTTGTCTTAGAACTTAAATGTTTTAATCAATTAACATGAAAGAGAAACTTGAGGACAAAGTAGAGCAAAGCAAAATAAATTTGTAATTGGGGTAATGAGAATTGCTTAATGATTTTAGATCATAGACTCAATTTGGGGCTCAATTAAGAAAATGTACTTGAAAGTTGTTATTAAATTTGTGCAAAAAGAGTTTTAATGTGGATTTTCTAAAATCAGATCAGCAACATAAAGTATCCTATTTCTATGGAATAAAAAGTCTAAGAAGTTTTCTAGTCAGTTAAATCATAATTATCCTATGAAATATTAGATTAAAAGTCAGCAAACTATGTCTAATTGGCCAAATACAAACCATCTCTTGTTTATTAAATAAATTTTTATTGGAATATAGCTACACTCATTCTGTTGTGTATATCTATGTCTGTTTCTTTGGTACTACAGTAACAGAGTTGTGGTTCTGCTCCATCTGAGAACACATAGCTGGCAAAGCATAAAATATTTACTAGCTGGCCCTTTATAGAAAATGATTACCAGAATGTGACCTGGATTATAATTTCAATAATCCTTGGCCTTAATTTTAATACTATATATGTGAAAATAAGTTTAACTATTTAAGTGAGTAAAAGAGTAACTTGGTTCTTAGATTTTATGACCCGAAAATAGTTCAGTAATTCTTCTTTGCTCCAAGTCTCTCCTATGATACTTCTTCATATTTTATTAATATAACCATCAGAATGAAAAGATGAATCATTGAAGTCCCCTTTATAAAATAAGGAAGTCAAATAAGAACTTCTCAGCAATCAAGTGTTAAAATGATATGATTCTAAGGTTAAGTATGAAATATTAAAATAAGTGTTCCACACAAATTTTATTATTAGTCAGGATGTTAATTACAACAAACTTTTAAAAATTAGATAATATAAAGGCTATTGAGAAACATGATAAATATCTAGGTCAATTCATAAATACTACTCATTTCCTAACATATTTCTGCTTATAATAAAAAGAATGATGTCCATCTCATGCATCTTTGAAACTTGAATTCACATGAAAGCGTGTTCATTTTCTAAACCGTGCTGATATGTAAAAGTACACATACAATATATATTTATGTTTTTACTATGTTTCAGATAATATGAATAGTATTGCCTCATTGCTATAATAAATGTTAGACTCTGTCTCCTTTTGTTTCAATAAGGATGAAGAAGGAGCCCTCTAAGGCATTTTTTTTCCCAAAGAAGTAAAACTCTTTTTTCCCAAAGAAGTAAAAATCTATCAGAGAGTGGATTTGTTGAAATACTAAGTGTGTGATGAAACTGGAAAAAATGTCCAGATTAGTCAGCAACAGAAAAAAATAAATTGATATCTTAGACATAGCAAACCATTCTACAGTGTTAAAATTTTTCACCATGGATTAAAATATTTATGTTCTTTGCAAAATGAAAATATTTCTTATGTTTCCCGGGTTATTCTCTAGAAAAATGTTTCATATGATATGAAACCATGAAATAAAAACCCAAATACCCAATACAATTTTTAGGAATAAAAACAAATCTGGAAGCATCACATTACCAGACTTCAGTTCATAAGACAAGTCCGTAGTGATCAAAACATCATGGTACTGGCACAAAAATAAAGCCATGGATTTATGGACCAAAATAGAGAAACTAGAGATGAACCCAACCACTTATCATCATCATTTGATCTTTGATAAACCAAGCAAAAACTTGGACTGGGGGAAGAAACCCTATCTGATAAGTGGTGCTGAGAGAACTGGTTAGCTATATGTAAAAAACTGAAACTGGACCCACACCTTTCACCAGTAACAAAAATTGACTCTCACTGGGTAAAGGATTTAAATTTAATACATGAAACAATAAAAATTCTAGAGGAGAGTGTGAGGGATACACTTGACAATATTGACCTGGGAAAGGAAAACAGAAACATAACATTTGGAGAACTTGTCAATAGTCACTTCTAAAGAATACTGTGCAGATGTGCTTTGGTTAGTGGATGAACACACCACATTCACATTTACTTTGTGCTGTTGACTCTCATTTATTAAAAGTGTAGACCTGGTATATAATGACCACACTCTTTATAACCAACTCATTCATTCTTCAACCCAATTCTTCTGTATTTAAGCTTTTCCCTAAGGGCAGTTCTTCTTTTAGTTATTTCCATCTCCTTTCATTTTGTCAGCATAGTTAAAAGTTTGTCAATTTTACTGAGTTTTCCATAGAACCAATTTTGTTTTCATCAATTCCCTATATTGTGTTTCTATTATATATTTAATTTATCTCAACTATAATTGTTACTATTTCTTTTCATCTTCTAACTTTTAATTCAGTTCACTCTCTTTTATTTGTCTCTTATCAAGTAAGGTTAGGTTACTTGTTTGAGTTCTTCTTTTTTTTTTAAATAATTTTATTCAATCATAACTGTGTACATTGGTGCAATCATAGGGCAGAATGTGCTTCATATACAATCAGAAACATTTTGATCGTACTGTGAGAGATAGCCCTCATAGCATTTTCTTAATCCCTATGTAAAGACATTGATACTCTACACTTGATAAGTTTCACCAGTACCCTACTAAGATGCACCGTAGGTGTGATCCCACCAATTGCCCTCCCTCCACCCATCCTCCCCCCTCCCCTCCCCTCCCTTTATAATCTTATTTATTCCTCAGGAGCACTCTATGAAGTAAGTGCCTGTTTTATCTCTGCCTCCTAACCAGTCTGAGAGATTAACTGACCTGCTCAAGGTCTTATAATTAACTGTCAATTAGCAGAGTCAGGCTTTGAACACAGCTATGGCAGATTCCAAGGTTTTTGAACACTATGACACACTTGAACTATGCTCAAATAGCAAATGTATTTAAGCAGTATGTTGAACTTCAGTCTTCTTGACACCAAAATAAAATGAAAACATGATAAAAATAGTTTCCATTTACTTACTAAAAGATGGTGTTTTTTAAGAAAGGAACAGTTTTATTTGCTACTAACTTTTATTAGAAATTAATTATGTAGGAATTTATCTATGGGGAACAGTAAAAGCAAAATTCAGCAGTTTTATCCTTAATAATTCCTCATATGATTTTTAAAATAACTCTTTAAAAAAACAATTACAAAACATTTAACAATGTAGATAATATATGGATAATACGGGCTGACGTAGATCATATAAAATTAAATTAAATTTAGTAAATTGGTGTTAGTCATTAAATTCGAAACATAAATGACCTGGAAAAACCTAAAGAATTGGACTAATAGTGCTTAATTATCTTCTAAAATATAATTTCATTGGTAAAACTGATAAAATTTAATTTTAATATTTTTGAGGAGGTATGACTTTTGATTAGTAGATAATCTTTGAATTCTGTTTTTATATGACATGAGATGCTGGCTGGTTTATTTTATCCTTTAACTTCAATGCATTTTGTACTCAAAGACTAGTTGAAAGGTGAATTATTATGAATGATTTTTTAAACCATTTTAATGACATTTTATTGTTTCCCCCCATTTCATGAAAATAACTTTTAAAAACATTTTTGGATTAATATGAGGGTATGTAAAATTATGTTACATTGTTTGTGTTTGTAAAGTCAAGTCTAAGTTGCAGGGGAGACTGCATCTTTTGTATTTACTTGCATGGATTTGGAGAACTTTCTCTTAAGTAAAGTATCTCAAGAATGGTAAAGCAAATATCCCATGTACTCAATGATGTTTTGAAACTTGTCCATAGTTATAAGCCCATGTGAAAGAAAAACACAATTAAATTTAAGAAAAAGGAAAGGAGAGGAAAGAGAGGGTTTGGTAAGCTCCTAACTAACAGTTACAATGTAGGGGTATATAGCACACTACTTGGGTAAGGACTCAATCTTTGAATTCCATAAATTGTAGGAGATGTTGTCAATGAGCTCTTGTGGCAGCTAAGATAACACACTGGTGTTCAGACTCAGATTGGCCACCTCATGTTGGTATGTGGAAATCTGTAGGAAATTCTCAGGGTTCTTCCAAATAGCAGTTTTACACATGCTGTTTAACCTGGAAAATGCTGATGCTTAAGTGTCACTCCAGAGAAGGAGACATGGCTGAGTATGACTGGATATGCTCAAGGGTAGTTAGCAGTATTCATAAACACTGACTGCAGTAAAGCCTATATTGCTGTTTTAGAATTTTTGTGTAATAAGTGTTTGGTTACAAAGATTAGAGGATACCAGTGTAGCTATCAGAGGTTACCCGTGGAAATGAGAATTAGGAGATGAGAAGTGCACAACCCTGGTTGGGCTCATTTGTCTTTACTCCACCCAACTCTTCTATTTATGCTTCCCAGGAAATCTGACTCAACTTCCCTCTGTCTCTTCTTTTTATGTTTCTTCTGTTTTTCTCCAGTTGTGGCCATAGTATTATTAATTATTGTCCATATTTTATTTCCAAAATCTTAGAGAAATACCTGCTGTCATAATTTAATCACCAACTTCCCTGATGGTCTGAGATTCCCTGAGAGATCCTTTTTCTCAGCCACTTTCAGGTTATAATTTTATATTTGTTTTCTAGGGCTGCTGTAACAGAAATACTATAAAATAAAGTTGTTTCTGGCTTTAAAAAAGTAAAAGCAACAGAGATTTATTCTGTGATGGCCAGAAATCCAAAATCAAGGTTGGTTGTGAGGGCTGCAGTCCTTTGCAAGACTTGAGAGAGAATCTTTTCTTGCTTCTCACAGCTTCTGGTGATTCCAGATGTTCCTTGGCTTGTGTCTGCGTAACTTTGTTCTTTGCCTCTGCCATCACTTAGCCTTCTCCTCTGTGTCCATGTCTTTTTTTTTTTCGTTTGTCTCTTATAAGGACTCTTATTATAGCATCTAGGGATCATCAGGATAATCTCACATCATCTCATCTCAAGATCCTGTACTTAATTATATCTGTAAGACACTCAGGTAAGTTCACATTCATAGGTGCCAGGGGTTAAGATCTTTGGAGGGGGCTACCAATCCTCCCATTGCATCTTTGCACATTGTGTACCAGCTGACCTCCAATGGTCCATTCACAGGTTGAATAGGACAGGTGTAATCTGTGGCCAAAGATGGCCAAGGAGAATCCTAGCATTTTTTCCAAGGCAAAAGTTGTGATAGGGAGCCAGCTGCTCTGATCTTGGATCTTGGCAGGCACAATGTTTGACTTGATTAACACATTAAGCATCATCGATGTTGCCTCGCAGTGAGCCTGCCAAAATCATTTAGCTGTAGATTTTATAAATTAGTTCTTTTAAGTGGCATAGGATTATTTAGTCTATACATTGTAATTTGAAAAACAATCTGTAGAGAAGAGTCTAATTTTACCCAAACTAGGGATGTCTCATTCAATTAGATAAATTAATGTCCTATTGAGATAGACCAATTAGAAGATGAAGGAAGATGTTTTACAAGACTGTTCCTTTTTTAGACAGCAAAGCTATGTAATTGACATGAGGGAAAACTCACTCTCCTATCTCTATGACAAGAGGCTCAGATTCTCACTAATAAAAATTTACATCAACTTAGGTAAGCACAATTTAAATGAAATGGAGGTTGAGAAAAAATCTTTTCTTATGCCACTTAAATGAAAAGTATAGTCTGTCTGTGCTTGCCTTCATTCCCTAATTTTGTCAGAAAACACAGTCATCTGGAAGAGGCATCAAGAGTCTAGAAGATTGACCTCGTACTACTGAGCCCAGATCTGATTTCTACCTGTGGATTCCATAAACTGGAGTCTTGCATTGATTGGGGGAACCCTGTCAATATGTAGACATTAAGTATCACCTTAAAAGGTTATCAACTCAGTACCACTATGGAGAGTATAGCCCTTTTTGGATTTGTCAGGAAATGTTTTGCTAGCACTGCCAAGGTATTTTGCTTGTTTGTTTGTTTTAATAAAATGTTTGGGCAGCCTGTAATAAATGAAGGCTTTCATTTATCTTAGCATGGCACATACACAAAAATCTGGTAATATGTACTTTGTAGAATACATCTTTTAAAAAACTAGTTGGAGGAAAAATATCTTTAAATATTTATTACAAAAATCTTCCATTCTTTTAGTTTTCTGCACCTTTGGATTTACCATTTTAGTCATCAGTATGAAAAAGAAATGAGACAGCCTAACTGAAGACCCAAATAGCAGGGTGGAGTAAGAGTCAGAGGACATTTAAGTTGTCAAATTGAAATTCTGTTTGTTCTTTTTTCAAAAATTTTTCCTGAACTTTAAATAATACTGATAGAAAAGGCCAACTTTAATCAGGGGCAAGGTTGGTCTGGCTGTAACAAAGGCTGTGACCTTGACTGTCATGGCTGTTAGAGGAGTAAGTTGTCTGGCCTATGAAAAGCCAATTCAGGAGTGAGTCTTTAATAGGGTAGCTTAGTACCTAATGTCCAGCAACCACGGGAGACAATGGTGAACTTGAACTTGATGCTTGCAGATACTTTCCCATATGCAAAGGCAGTTATGGGGAGGGACACTGAAAAGTTCTGGGAAAGGGCCACTAAGTTCATTGTGCAGTAATTCCACATGATCAGTGTATTCAGTGGGAGCAGAGCTGGCGGTTAAAATAGAAAAGATCATGTATTGTCTCCACAGGGGAAGTGACTGAAAGAGCTTGGTGGGGTAACCTGGCCCAGCCGAGAAGGCAGTTCAGGGAAGTATTCTAGTCAAAACAGAGAATGACGCAGGAATACAGTGGAATTTGAAACAGAAGGAAAATAGAAATTAAGTTGTCTAGACAAGATCAACAAAATGAGAGAATTTACTGAGCTTAAAGTTTTCCCTGGCACTTGGAAACAAAAACCATCGAATCAAAGAAATTGAGTCAAGACTCACCCCAAATCTTGTTTGTCTAAGCTATGGTCTCAGAGAACCATTTGTGAGATTTGTAACTATCCTATGGTGTCCTTTCCAAGTGGTCAGAAGTTGATTGAGAAGAAAGGGATTTTAATATCAAACCCTAAGTTGAGGAGAAAAGAACAGATTTAAAGCTTGGAAATAAACTCAAAGACCTTAACGCTTCTAACATCAGAAGTGAAGTGAGAAGAAGGTGAAGAAGACTCAAGCCTTGAACATCTACTAGTGAGGGGGTTACTGTTGCGTCATTTTCTGTAGTTCTTAGCTGCCTCCATGATCAGTCCTTTACTCTGCCAGATTTCGTGTAGCTACTCGTTCAATAAATATTTATTTCTATACACTTAAGACATCATAGTGCTGCTGAATTATGTAGAAAATAAAAATCATGCGGAAGACAGTCTTTGCCATCTTGCTCATTTTTAATTTGGTTCCCTAATGGAAGAAACATTGGTTAAACATACCTATAGTCTGTGCTCATTTTGGAATCACAGATACAAAACACAGCTATATGCAAAGATCCCCATTAAAAACTGGAATTCATGGAAGCATAATTTAAAACATCAGTCTTCAGGTAGCTGGAGATTAGCAGGGAAGGGGAAGAAAGCCCACATATACTGTAATATAAGCCATTTTCAGTAACAAATTAATTTTAGAAGTTTGTCATTAAGTTGAACCAGGTAAATAATTTTGCAGAGATCTAAGATTTTTGGCAATGTGACTTAGTAGCTACATAGCAGACATTGGGTAACTATCATGCAGCTTTCAAGTCAATATTAAGAGATTTGTTTAGAGAGTAATTCAGAGGAATGACCTTTAGATTTCCTTGGTATGGGGGGAAGGTAATAACAGCTACCTCATCTATAATGCCAAATTATGCAAACAAGAAATTCCAGAGTAAATATGTATATAGTTATTAACCACAGCAATGAGAATTCTTTACCACTCTCTTTCTTTGACACTTGTGTAGATCTCATTGGTATCCAAGGGATACCTCTGCTGATATAAAAAATCTTTCTTAAATGGGCACACACTAAAACACACACAACTTTGGTCAGTAAAATTTGTTATTCTGGGCAAAATCCAGACTGTAATTTGTCTGGATTTTGTATGAGTCTTTATCTTTGTCTTATCTTCATCACAGTTGAGGTAATTCAGTTAAGATAAAGGTTCATTTTTAGATAATCAGCTTTTGGGATGTTCATATATAATTATATTCATATTCAGCTGTTTTCATAACATACTTTCCCCAAGTTCTGTGGAGTAGGTTGATGTTATTCCCATTTTCTGTTAAATAAAAATACAAATACATATGTTTGACATTTCAAAGAACAGAGACAGCGCAGAAACTGAAATAAAAAGCCGAACTTCAGCTTTTTATTTTTAACTTTCCTAATCATTCTGTAGTGAATTAGGGAGTTCCGCTTTGCCTTTTTCTGCAAAAAAGAATATTTATTGAAATTGAGATGGCGTTGTTTCAATGGCAAAATATTTTTTCTACTTTAATTCATACTTTCAGTATCTAGTGTGTGAAAATAAATTAAGAACCCTAGATGAACTTGTGAATGTTAATATCTTCTCTCTCTGCAAGAAAATAGGATTATTCTTTAACTAATGGGTAGTTATAAACCATATCTGAAAGCATTTATTTAAAAAATGGACTATTCTTTAAAATAAGTGGTAAGAGATTGATTGGACAAAGAAACTAAATGTTCAAAAGCTACTATAATAGTAGGCAAATTAGATAACTTGCATTTTTTTTACAAGTACACTAAAAATCAATAGTTCACTGCATCTGTCATTATGGCAGAGACTTTGTTTTTCATACTAAATTATAATTTTTCTGCCCTTTCATGATATTTAAAATATAAGAAAATAGTGTGCAAGGACGGATCACAGGGGTAACAAAACCTCACGCAGCATTTGTAAATCTCCACAGAAGATTCTAAAAAGGTCATTCATTGCGTGTGGCCTTCCATGTGGGATTTGGGGCTTTATATTTATTTTTTTACAAAGGCATAAATTTTAGCAATGGTTATTTAATTTTATCTTTGTGTTTAGGAAGGATCAGAAACATTTACTGAATTACAGTTCATTTGTTTTTTACTTATTAGCAAGACCCCTCTGCTTTTCTAATCTTCATAAGGTTATTCTCTGATTCCTTTGTTTGTTCTGGCCTTGCCAAAGGTTAGCATAGTAGCTTCAGAAAATGAGTTGGATGGGTTTCCATGTATCCTACATATATAGAAGTTCTGTAAAGATTTGGTGACAGTCAATTTTAAATTGGTCTATATCTTTTAAGGTGGAAGTTATTGTTTGTTGGTACTATATTATGTATTAAGAGGCCATTGAGTTTAGGCCTAATCTTTCATTGTGTCATTTTGCTGAGATATATTCTTTTGAAGACATTTAGATCATCTCATCCATTTTCTATTTTAAGATTCTTCTTTTTTTTCCAATTTCTTATCATTGTCAAACTGGATTTTTATTATTTTCTTTTTGGTAATTCATTGTTTTTTTTCCTCCATCTCTGAGTAGGTCACATGGCCAGACTTTGCTTCCCTTTGTTCATGAGTGGCACATGGACTTTTAAGGTTTTGTTATACTCAATTCTTAAGTGCATTGTTCACTTACATTCTTGCTTAGCTTAAATATTTTTTCTCCTTTAAATCAGAATTTCTTATCAGGTTTTTGAAAATTCTGGTAATTGGCCTTGAGCTTATGGCAAATCTAAGACTCTGCATGTTACAGTGCAGCTCAGAGAGGGCTCCAAGGAACTACTCATGTTGCATGGCAGAGTAAAATGCAGAGTTCCCGACCTGTGTCTTTCTACTGGTGGATCTCTCTTAGGGCCCCACACTCTCCACCTATCCCTCACTGATTTTCTTCCAAAAGAGATTTTAAATGAGATGGATAAATAAAAATAGCTCTCCTATCAGATTGTGTTCTGATGCCAGAAAAGACATAAGTTGTTTCTGGTGGTGGCTTTTGGCTGTGACGCAAATAAAAAGTTTAAAGACATCTCCGCCTATGTGTCTCCTGGACCTTGCCTCCTGTGTGTACCTCCCTGCCTCCAGTGTACCAGCTTGTTCTCAGAAGTCCCAGCTGACTGCACACTGCTTTCTGTACAGTTGCTTTCAGAAGCTATCTGAAATCTTTATCTAATGCTATCTCCAATTTTTCTCTCCTTTTCACTTGTTTCTTTATAAATAGGCAAAGAAATAGATAAGAAGGGGAGAGTACAATGGGACACTAAGGTCTTATAACTCATCTTTGTTTCTTTTAACAGGTCATCTGGGCCCATGATTTATAAGCCAAGTATCTGCCTGCATCAGCAAAGCTGGGCTCCCTACAGATCTCTAGGTCCCAGCTGAAGGATCCGTCCAACAGCCATGGATGTCATCTGCTTTGTGCCAGATTATTGCCTTCACTCTTCTACCTTCACCTCTGTCATTTTCTTCCTATTCCAGTTCTGTTAGCTATGAGAAGCCTTTGAGCACTTTGGGGAAATCATTAATTCTTTTTTTTTTTTTTTAATAATTTTATTAAATCATAATTGTGTACATTGGTGCAATCATAGGGCAGAATGTGCTTCATATACAATCAGAAACATTTTGATCGTACTGTGAGAGATAGCCCTCATAGCATTTTCTTAAT